>MU150386.1:0-58810 GCA_015584075.1 Collybia nuda | reverse complement strand
GCCCCTTGTTTTTAAATATGGACTCGTCCAGAATCATGGCGGTACTTACCCGCCCAAGAACCCAGAGTGAACAAGCGTGCCGACTGTACCTAAATGTTGGCACTTGGGGAATCCCCCGAGCAAGGATTGGGAACTTACATGGTGCGTTAACCCCCGAGGAAGTAAATGATGTTAATAAGATGCTTGCATCTGTTAAAAAATCAGTGGCGGAAGAGCTAAACAAGCCTGATCAGCACTGCAGAACAATGGCGTAATTTAGCTATAATTACCTTCCACGAAATACTACAACAATTTCTTTTCGGTTATCGTCACGTACGATAAAACCTTGAGTGTCGGTTAACAGACTAGAAATCTGGTGGCGCTGGCTTTAGTCATATAGAGAAAGGTTTAAAGAAGTATATTTTGCACCGTCGAGACCAGTGTATTGCCATTTGGTCGGGCACAACCTAAGGCACTGTACGCAGACGAAGCATCTATATCCAAATTGTACCAGCCTATTTACTGGCTTTAACATAGTGAACTTACACTTAAAATAGAAGACAAGGTCGTCGTACACAGCTGGAATAAAAAATCAGTATGAGGAACCCACTCGATTTTGAGACCGTACCAGAAGACACGGCTCTCTTGTCCAGGGTTACCGTTTCTTTTTCAGGCAGAGGTGAAGCAAAAATTCCAGAAAGAGAGAGAAGTGATACAAAGGCGAGAAAAGGGCGCATATTCGAAGATATCTGATCACTCTTGGGAGTTCTTGTGAGATAAGTAGTTGGATCTTCGGAGTCGTCCCCTAGTCTTAAATACTGTGGCCTAACGAGGTATAACCAAATGGAAATCCACTAATAACGGTCTCGAATGTCCCGGTCGAAATACACATGCATGAAGAGTCTGTTCGGCTGCAGAAATTTCAGCGTTTCCGATTATGCAACACGGATAAATCAGCATCTTCAAGGCTCTCTAAGCTCACCCGGATTTTTCCCGGACTCGGGAAAAGCTGTTGCTGGATACAAAACGGAGAGTAGAACACATGCATTGATGTTAAATGACGGCTGAACATGGGTTTTTTTCTGCACCCGCATTGTTGTTTACTGCGATGGATTACATATCGATGCGCCTGAGTAGATATGACCGCGTCATGGATGCAATCCTTATAAGCGAGGTTGGTCAGGCGACCAAGGCCAGAGCGACGGTCGGCACATCGTTTGCATATTGTATCTCGAGGACGAAAAAATGCACTCATATTTTCGTCCATCGAGTACCCCACTTACATACGAATTGATACTCAAAACACGTTTTTCTGTAGAGCCTGTAACGAGTTTTAGCCTTGGAAAATACAACTCCGTTGCACGCACAAGTAAGTTGGAAATAAATTCATTCTAGGGGTAAGATTTCTGTTAATAGCAAGAAAATGGTACTTGCTCGAGGCGGGTTTTGGTAAAGATCCTGATCTTTGGCCTTTGATCTTTTTGGTTCGAACATGGGCATCAAGAAGAGCTTTTGCCACAACTCCGATTGATTTGTAACGCATTACTAATAAGGTCAAAGTTCAACCCTGCTTAGGCGCTTGGCGCTTAGTCTTCAAATTCAAACCTTCAACCTTCGAAGCCAGACCACGAACCTACATATTACTTATATGTATACAACCCTACTTAATATTGGTTCATAGAGCGCATATAATACTATGCATTGTGATAATCCCTAAAGTCATAACAAGCCTAATAACAAAAAGAAGCACGTTAAGCGGCAGCATCCTCAGCTACAAAAGGGAGTTGACGCCAATATATTGTAGTACTATTGATGAATATTTCCCATTAGTCTGGCGATGAAAGAATTTTTTGGGCTTTTAGACTCACAACGAGGTGCGGGGGGTTTATACCCGTGGATATTATGGCGTCAGAACAGGTAAGGTCTTCTCCACTCGCATTGCATTGCCGAGTGGTTAACGCCGAAGTTGGATCAATAGTCGACCAATATTCGGTGGCTGATAATCTTAGAATGCGGCCTAGGTAAAGTTGAAAATAGATTGTACTCACCGTGGTGCACATATCCGAGGATAGGGGGTATGATGGTGGGGACGCTGCTCCAGGTTAGGTGTCTACAAAACTCTTGAGTCTGGACTCACTTACCCATCAAAAGTATGAACGCCTATTGTTCGTCGAATAAGTATTAGTATGCATTCTGCCAGGGTAAGTCACGCCACCGACCTCTGAAGAGGTTGTTTACGCCGATTTGAGTGTTAACAAAAGTGGCGTACGCCTTATTACCAGTCCTAGAGTTTGTATAAACTCCCAGCGTGCATACTTATACAGAGTGTATCCTGACCTGGGTTGACCATAGGTATACATACGGAGCTTACTGTAAACCATATGGTTATGAGCACAACAGGAGGATTCAGAGGGGGCATCACCTGTTTGGGAAGTTCTGTTTCAGGGAAATACCTGCAAGACTAGATAAAGCTCCTAAATATCAAAGTCAGCGAATGTAGACGTCATGGTAATGAGAAGCGCATCTACCTCCTAGAGAGTGACCAGAGGTGACGATTGTATAGTCTGGGTGTGCTGCCAATTGGGAACTGACGGTGGATATGACTGACGAAGCAACCGAGTCCCAGCTGTATATTCCTACCTGTTAATAACGGATGGGAGGTGATAAAATATTGAAAACTCACGCCAGCAAGAATCCAGCATGGACAAGGGTACCACCTGTATCCGAACATTCACGCGAGGGATTTTTGAGAACGGGATTGAGGCTTACTCGGTGCATTGACTCCCGGCGATATGAAAGGTACTAGTAAGAGGGCTGCGTCAGTCAAAAAATCGGTGGGGGAGGTGCTAGTATAGATTTAATGAGAAACGTTTAATGGTGGCGTGAGCTTTCAATCACCTTCCCCGGAATACAACAACGATTTCTTTCCTATTGTCATCGCGTGCAATAAACCCTTGAGTATCCGTTATTAGGTTGGAAATCTGTTCATATGATTCCGAGATAAGTAAAAATTGAAGTCCTTTGAAAAAAACTGACCGTTGATACAAGCGTGTTCCCGTTCGGCCGAGGACATGATGGTGAGAAGATGTCATATGAGGAAGACGCGTCTAAGAAGAAATACTTGTCAAATTCCAAGATGATAAGGTTTTGATCGTTGACTTACATTTGAAGTAGAACACAAGATCGTTATAGACAGCTAAAACGAAAATTATCCCACCAGCCAGCCGCGAGAATTGGGTCTCATACCCGAAGACACCGTTTCAGACCTCTTGTCCGAAGTCACGGCTTCCCCCACCTGCACGGGAGATGCAATTGCGGAAGAGAAGAACAAGAAAGACGCAAATGCGAGGGACAAGCGCATCGTGAAGAGGGATATGGCAGGTGCCTCAGGAGAACAATATTACCTATGTCAGAGACCTTAAATACTCCCACTTCTCTCACACATATGGATGGGGGCACGGCTGAACAGGAGAGAATAGGATAACACGGGATATCAAAGGATTCTAAAGATAAACTCTTCAGGACACAAGTCCATCACGCGCCTACACGACCGGTGAGACCACACAGGAGATTGATCAGACGGCATTCGTGTGGATTATGAGGGGCTTGTGCGCACCCAATTTTCCTGGAAAAAAAATGAGAATTGTTGGGGTCGTTCAACACTACCTTTAAAAATGTCACCTAGACGTTAAACAGAGCAAGAGGGGGGACGGGCTCACGGTATTATGGCGTGCTTTCTATAAACTAAGACATGATCCCAAGTTTCATTACATGCAAGTAGTGGATTCTGCCGATATGTCATGTCAAGACTGACATGCCCAGCAAACCTGATGGGAGAGGTTGATCAGGCGACTGAGATCGAAGCAACACGAAACGGCAGACAGGTGGCTGATAGGGTTGTCACCAAGGCGAAATAATGGGCCCCTGCCATTGTGTTTGAGTATTTCTTGGTTTTGGTGCCAGAAATAACTGGAAAGTTGGAACCCACCGCAATTGTCGAATCCCAAACGCAATTGAGCTCCTCACTCTTAAGCTATGCTAAAGAAGAATCTATGGACGATATGTCAGCTGGCCCATTACGTTTTACCATGAGCAGAGTATATCACCTCGGTACACATGGACAATGGGTCTGGTGGAAGGTCCGTAAGTCAACCGTGGGTGAAATTTTGGTTAGAAGCATGACGCTCGACGTTAACCATCAATAAGAACCTACCACAGCCAACAAGCAGGTCACGAGGTGGGTTTATAATATCTTGGCAAGCACAAACATTACTTGTCATCCTTTGTCATCTCAACCTCGCCCAACGGTGAAGCTTTCGAATGATTTTGTAGCACAAAGGTGTAATGCCGTTGTTGAAGTACCGCTGTTCCGGTTTGTACAGTCGGAGTATCCCACGCAGACTAAGGTTTGGAGTATGTTCGGCGGATTAGATTGTGCTGTTTCTCATATGTTGATGTATCGAGCAACAGTCAACATCTACGAGGTGAGTCCTAACAATACAGATACGCATTAGACTCACCGATATATATATATATATATATATACATTGTAAGGAGCCTTTTCTCCTCTAAGGTGGTGTTTCAGTGAACCTCAAGTCCGATCTTTGACTTAAAGAATATGGCCGGGAACTGTGACCACGCGCCTTACCACTTTCTCGAGCGTTCTGAACGAGCTTCTGTCGGCGCGCATGCTAGGAAGCAGGGTCATGCTTACATACGAAGTATGTCCTGAAAACTCGGACGCACACCCTGGCCGCGACGAGCGTGATCGCAGGTGGCTTTCGACCCGTCCGGAAGTATTCCATGGCAGACCCAGTGTAAACTCCTTTGGGAGCGTGTCCCTGGGGTAAGAACCATGTACCCTCCTGTGTTTCGAATCGACTCTTTTCCACACGTCGATCTAGAGACAGCCACAACCAGGGCGTCCTAAAATCACGGATACACACCAGTACCAGGCCAGCCGGGGTGCTCGCGATCTCCAGTGGAGTTCTGAAAGCCTTCTGAATTCTCAAGATAGTCTTCTGTGGAAACAACATTCTTCGGGGGCCTGGTTCGAATGTTATCAACGTTGCTTCGTGTGAAGATCGGAACCCCACCAACATAGTATGCCCTGGAGGAGCGGGCGGACGCCTGAACCATCTCGCCTAGAATTTCGAGGTTACGCCTCTATCGTAGTTTCCGAATAGTCGAGATTGCGTTCCCAGAGACTGAATTATCTTTCCTCTTCCGATCATTCTAGTGTTCCTCGGAAGTCCAATACGGAACTCTTCGAATGCCCCGAGACCAACCTGCGCCAACACCCCGGGATCGGAGCAACGATCGAGGACTTGTTATGCTAGTAAGTCCGAGTCCTCGAGATACTGTCACACACCACATTTATCTAAATATTGCCGAGCGTTTCATTCTCGTCACACTTCCTCCTGCGGGGCTGTATATACAAAGTAAGTCCTGAAGATTCGGGATTATATTTAGTCCCACCTAGCTACATTTTATCCAGATACGTAATCATTTTACCTATCTTCACGTTTCATCCCACCGATTACAATGATATTAGCCCTTGGAAGATTAATGTGGGGCCCTGGCGAGAGACCTTCGAATGCTCTGATCAACGCATGTCAACAATTTGAGACTCAAGTAACGATCAAACTCCTACATACACAAAAAAATGTCCCGTAAAAACGGACTTACGCGAAGTTCACCTAAACCTCACGAAGCATTTCATCACTAATCTCTCTCTTGCCAAGCCCCACCCTGTTTGGAGGTCCTGAAGATCCGGATGTACCCCAACTAGAAAGGATTAATTACAATTCAGTTCAGTTTTATCAAAAGATTACCCGGCGGCTTTGTTTCTTCTCTTCTTCACGTTCCATCTCGATCTGAATGAATTATCCCTCAGAAACCTGAGCGAGAATTCTTACGACAGAGACTCCCCATTCTCTGCTCCAAATCCAGTCAACATATCGAGCAGCGCAATAAATCCTCGAAGAACGGACGCACACATCAAACGTAAAACCAAACGTATACATTCAGATCTATCACACATCAAAGATCACCCCAAAGCCTCAACACCCCCCTCTTCCCCCTCCTCCCGCCTCATCTCACTGTCCATAATCACCTTGATCATCTCACTCCCAAGCCTCCCCGCCTCTTCGAACCTCCCATCAAAAAACGCCCGCGTCTCATCAAACCTCCTTCTATACAAATCAAAACTCCCGAAACTCACACACTGGCTCCACCCGCGCGCCGCGACGACAAACTCCAGATCGTCCGAGCGATGCCACGTATCATGTAACGCCGAGTTCATCGCGCTTTCGAGTAGCGCCGGGGACAAGAACAAATGCTCCGCTACCCCGAGGAAGAGTCGGAATATGGGCGTTGCGGCTAGTGCGAGGTGGTCGTAGGGTTGGATCCCGAGATGTGCCCAGCAGTCAACCATAGCTAGGAGGGAGAGGTGGGAGTTGGGGCGGTATTTGAGCGTGGGTGAGGAGGAGCCGCCTTGGCTGTCTGTAGGTGAAGAAAGCGAGAGTGAGGCTTGGCCGAGGCTAAATCGGTCTAACACCTCTTGGGATAGCAGAATGGGCGTTCGTGGTTTCTGTTTACGACCTCTATCTCCAAATACGACATCTCGCCCCCATTCGACGCGTTCCCTGAACCGCTTCGCGTCCTCCTCATCACCCGTACCCGAGAGCATGAGTTTAAATAGCTCAGTTGTGCTTTTTGCGTATTGGTCGATTTGGATGCGTGCGACTGGGTTTAGGATGGCGAGACCGGCGTATACGTGCCATGCATTTCCGTAGATTCGTAAGGTGATGTTAACTTTGGCCGTTTCGATACCACCAATGTATAGCCCCAGTTCCCAAGGGTAGGACACGGACGCTGCCCAGGCCGTTCCCATACTAATAAGGCATCAGTCAAAATAGAGACGAAAGCCTGAAAGCGACTGTCCTACCTGAGGAAGGCCGCGTGAGTCACTGCTTGAGTATTCGCCGTGACCAGGTCGTGCTCTTCGTATGATAGATGGACATAACGCGAGCGAAAGCAACTGAGGATAGACTCAACTACGGCGAGTGCCTCAGGTGGTGCACGGTGTTTGATGAGTACCTAGGGCAGTCCAGTCAGTGCCCAACAGTCGTTTCAAGGCCTCCGAACACACCAATGGCTGTCCTACGGGGTCCACCCCGGGGCCATGCAAAGAATGGCAGGAAATGATGTATGCGTCCGCAGGAAGGTATTTCTCAAACGCCGCCCTTTCCGGTGCCTTGACTGATGTTTGGCCGGAGACGATTGCGTTGAGTTTCGTGGCTGAGGACTTTTGTGAGCAGATAGGGATGTGTATAAACGCAAAAGCTACGCACAAGGACCATATTGTTTAACCACTTCGTCGATGAATTCCGCTTCTACAGAGTACATAATAAAATCGGAAGATCTGGAGACACCGTGTCCGTCTTGCATAACCGTTATATTGGGTGTCGATGCGTATTCCTTCTTGAGATCGTCAAACTTGGAAGGTAGGTCGCAGACATTGATTCTGTACGCGGCAGGATTAGCTTTTCCGGTAATAGTCCGTGCATTCATTATGACTCACTTTCCCCAGCCAGCATTCGAAAGGTACTTCGCGTACATCCTCCCCATAGACCCCATCCCTATCAGCCCAATCGTCGGCTGTTCGTCTAATGGAGAAGAAGCTGACACTTGAGGACTGAACATGGCTCGCTGGTCCGCTCGTCTGAGATTCCGGAGGCAAATGTTCAAGGCTTTGAGTTCTAGGTGGCTTGTAGATTTCAGTCGTCGCGCGAACCAATACAGAATCCAGGATGAAAGCGGTGTCTTTTTGAATAAAAAGATTTACGAGGCCGGTAGGAAAGGACCTGAGTTAAAGTCTCGCGACGTTGGATGCATATCGCTGAAGATCCGAGTCAGTCGTCAGCCTCTTGTTGTCCACAGGAAATCTCGGCTCTAAGTCATGTGACGTTTCGATTTCGTGTCACGCGTCACGAGTTCGCCCTGCCAAGTTCTGGAAATCAGCTTGCGTCCAAATTCATCCGATTTGCACAACTTGCGACTTGTCTAGTCCTTCATATGTGTCTTCCGTATTGTTTTGCGACACTTATCCCGCGACGAGCGCTAGGTGTATCCGCTCATTCAAAACCTGTCACTGGCCGTCCTACTTTTGATCTCAACTCAGTCGACGCAGGAGCTACGGTCCATCAGTTATAAAGAGGTGATGAGCCGACACTGACAGGTAAGTGCTTGACTCCAACTTTTTTGTTTCCAATATTGACGACATATGTATTTAGTTTTTTGTCTCCAAAACCATGCGAAGGAATTCCAGGTTATGTTGTCCTGGTTTGGACATATACTGTCATTTATATCGTGCCAACAATTTCAATAATTTTCATGCAATAATTATAGTCGGTGACCAAAGATTTGATAATGGGCAAAAAACCTCTAAAACGCCTTCCTACGTTATTGCAGACTTTCCGGTGGTTGTATTACCGAACGATCATTCCAAACGATGACCACAACCTCCAATCCATCTATTTCTTTGTATGCTTCATGCCGTTCAAGATATCGATCGCGTTGTGTCGTAAACTCAGGGCCATGGAGACAAGCGATATAGAAATAACTGAAAGGTCTTCGTGGTGATCCAATGTACGAGTCCATCATATCAATGAATGCACCTAGCCCAGGGGGTCGCACACATAGTTCGGCTCTTACAAGCCTTTGAAGCGCGCCGTCGCTTATTTGCCTGAAGATTGATGGAGGGACAGGCCATGGGACGCATAGATCAATTACTGAGGAGATATTTTCAAATAATAATTCGACATCTGTATCATTGGCGTACGTTTCGAGATCAAGATCAGACATATCGATAATCTGCAAAGAGCAGCGCGAGCGGATGATTAAGGATATCACTGGCGCACACGGAAGATATGGTGATGTAAGGATTAAGGATGTCAAAGAGGGGGTTATGATAGGACTGAGAAACGTTTCCCAATCAAAGTTGTCTAGTGTGGCAATATTGAACACCTCGAGGACTGGGAGGACGATCTCGGAATTGACAGAGGTTAGCGGCGTATCGCAGGTATGTAAAGAGCACGACGTGAGGTGTGGCGAGGACCGGAGGATACCCAGAACAACGTCAGGGGGAATACGCATTCTCACCACATTAATAACTTCTACCCTGGCCCAGGGGAGGAGTAGGAGTGCAGGTATATAAGTTGGGTAGTGTGTCCTGTACTCCACACAGCGGAGGCTTGGTGCATTTTGAAGCGGTGATGAAGTAAAGTTCGTGTCGCGCCTGTAAAACCCTTCTAATGATAATGAAAAGCTTTCCAACAGGGCGAATGCACTTTCAGGAAGATTGAAAATGGAAGGGAGCTGATGTACACCTAATCCGATGATTGAGAGCTCGACAAACCTACTGAAATGTTCTAAAACCACCTCCAACTCCTCTTTTGAGGTGACTAACGATATAGGACCAGGGATCTTCGAGAAGATGTAGTCCAGGACATTGCCAGAGGTGTATCTCCGAGCACGTATTGGAAAGCGATGGGACTCAACGCGTATCTTGTTCCAGATTGATGGTGTATCCCATAGGATCTGTCTCCAGCGGGAACAGACGTGGCCGAGCGTCCAGGGATACCCGTCGTCTCGATTTAGAATAAGAACTTGGCCGTTTGCTACTACCAGAGCGAATATCTCAGCCATTATTTCAGGTGGAATATCTTGTGTCCTATCGTGTAGCATAGCGTTGAAAGGTTTCTGGTACCAGTGTAAATGGAGACGAGAAATCGACGTGTGTTTGTTGGAATTGCGCTAGAACAAATTTTCGTCAGTGAGCCTCGAGACACAATCGCAGCGCTCTTACATCCAGTTCCGCTCCGTAGTATGATAGTTTTGAGTAGTGGATGCTAGGCGATTATTCAAAATACGAATTGATAGGTGACGAGTAAACCATGAGGCATGAGTCACTTGCTCTCCCACGCTCCTTACAGCTCCCGCGGCGGGAGCTGACACACTTGAGGTTGAACACCCTATTTCGCCCACTTTTTTTTTGCAGAGTATCTATGGAACTGCTGTTTGACAGTGAGGAATACATATCTATATAACTTCTTCGTGGGGACTGGTGACAAGGAGGGAGATTCTACAAGTTATACGATGCGGGGGCGCGGTGTGTGGCCCTACTGTTTTTGCTGGAAGCCTTGGCTCATTTTAAGCTGATGCCTATAGCTCGATTCCCTTCCGGTTAGGGTGTTCAGCGCCCCATGTTCGAAAGTTGGCCGTCCAAACAGATCTGTGCAGGTATTGGGATGTCCGACTCTTAAGGCTTAAATCCCTATCCAACGAGGAGCAATCTAGAAAGAGAAGAGCCCAACCTGAGTGAAGGAATAGGGAAAAACGTGTTGCATTACCAAGTGAGTCGTTCATATACAACGTCGATCTCAGAGTGGGAGAGAGGAAATGGGTAGTATACGATACATCGAAATTGAGTTCATAGCCATGTCAGTCTGGTGTCCGCATCAGTGGCTGGGGACTAACGACAACAATACACCCCTCTTCCCGGTCCATCGTCGCCTGCGGCCTCAAACAAGTCAAGGCCCCCCTCCACCCCATCAACTCACACGACACAGCCCTCAACCCCCCAGCTCGTGCCCCACATCATCATAAACTTCGTCGTCCACCTATGCTCCCACTTTACATTACCCTTCCGATCATACAACGTTCTCAGAAAGATGGCAGCCATCCGAGGGAAAGGCAAATGCATAAGCTTGAGGTTCGTGTCTAAGAACCGATGTGTCTCGTATACGCCACTCAGGGGTGTGCCTGCGGCAATGCAGGCTTGACGACTTAAGGTAAGATACCCTGATTCATTTATCCCGCTTGTGATCCTATGCCCGTCCAGCTCGTCCCCCATCCCTACAGCATCCACCACCACCACCGTCCCCCCAAGCCGGTGTTGTAACCTCCGTCTTCCTCGCCGCCGTCGTTTTCGGAAGCTCAGCGAAGTGCGAGAGCTGAGGGCACGGCCGCATGTATGTGGGTACGCTTACTCAACTTGCGCCCCCGCCCTTGCGGGTGAGCGCGATTGTTGCATCGATACGCCCGTCGTTGTGGAACCTCGTACGTTCAAGTGTGCGATTGCAAGGTGGCTAGGAATGATGACTTCGAGCGGATCTGGATTAGAGCACCTATACGCTCGTGAATGATCCCCGCTCCTCAGTCCTAGGCCCACGCAATTACGGTTATGGCGCACGCCATCGCCTCCTGAAGTATCCACGTAGGGTGTATCTACGCTGTTTTTTCATCGATGGGGACTACGCACTGGAGCCCTCCTGGGAAGATGGTGCAGAGCCGAACTATTATACAGCTGGAACATCTGCATAATATATCAGCTCTTATCCACCTTGTTTGTCTGAATAATACAGACTTGGTTGGCTAATGTACGGTATATCGCGGCTCGCTGCGATAATGCGGGTATTGCCCACAATGGATATGAAGATTGGATCGCCATCTTCTGCACGTCTGACGAGAAACAGTTGGATTTGGGGCTGAACTTTTACATCTGAGTCCTCCTGGGGGGTCAGGCCTGTCACCTTTCCAGATATAGGAAATAGCGGCTTATGATGTAGGTGAGTGGGTGAATTAAAGGATATGGAGTTGGTTAGGGGTGTACGGGCGGCGGTCAATCATCCAGAATTGCTTTGGAGTGGACTTTGGACTGATGTCAAGGGTTTTACCTTGTAGGTTATTAAGCGGGATCTTAACAATGATGTGAAATGGGGTTTCGGTCGTGGTTGTAGAGCTATGGTAGGATGGTTGGGTGTTTGGTCATCACGTAGGCGATGTGGGAGAATGTACGTGTTCCTTTCGTGTACCTCGCCAAAGGTATGGGACCCTTGCCCATCATGAATGGTTCTTCGGGGCATTATCGCGGTACGTTGGAGTTCTTTCTGGATATTCTTCTTCGGTTCTCGCCAAGTGTCTGTGATCGGTTTACGCAATTGATGAGGTGAATTCATATACACAACGTAGGACACGCACTATTCTTGGTATCCTCACATGAAAATCTCAGCACCTGACCCACTACACCATCTCCTCCTGGGGCTTTCATCATCATTTGATAAGGTGAGGTTGTTGCGTCGTGTTTAACAGTAGGAGCTTTGGGTGTTTTTCTAACTGAACGTGGGGCGTTGCCCTTGTGGGTGGTAAGTATATGCACCTATTATTGAACGGGAGATGCACACCATTACAGTACGCTAGGACCACCCATGGGCGAGCGGCCTTTTCAAGGAATTGTGCACATTGCGGAGCTTTGGAAATCCTCGAGGCCTCAATGCTGCGTGTACGCTGCATTCGATAACTCCATTTTTGGCAACAAGGCAGAAACTAGGGCTTTATCGATCGGGCTGTATAAAAGGTAATATAATAATCGAGGCAAAACCATCAAGGGTAAGTCACGCACTGGTGGAAACTACACGAAACGAGATCAAGCTGCAGAGACGATTCAAAACCGATAGCATCGTCAACGTATTCGCTCATAGAGAAAACCAAGCGGAGACGGTTGTTCTTTTGATTTCTATGTCGGTGGCGTAGCAGACGCCGGAAAAACTTGAGAAACCAAAACTGTCGGAGTACTCTTTGCAGATCAAGCTCGACAAAAAAACCATAGATTCTTTATGAAGTTGGAGTGCCGTAATGAACACGAGGATACCCTTGACATGTAAGGTTGGCAAAGTTCAAGTTGAGGAATGGATTCATCGCCGCTGGAAATTGCACAGGGCTCGGATATATCGGATTAATTTTTACCTTTATTTTCCTTTGCCGAGGTTGTTGGTCACGTGAAGTTGAGTCGCTTGAGACCACAGCATCCATTCCGCTACCTATCACATCCTACTCTCTGTACAAGGACTAATGGCAAAACATCTCAACCACGGTCCTCCCAACCGAGCCACCCTTGTAGAACCCGGCGCGCTGCGATCATGCCACTAGTCCTTCGATTCATGGGACCCGTCCGGCTCTCTCTTGCAAGCTTGATGGGCAGATACACCAAACTCACCCAATTACCTTTGCGTCACAATTATTTCGCATCTGCCAATGAACCACAGCACGACCCCCCCTAACGAAGGTTACATTCTTCACAGAGCACGTCTAAAAACAACAAAAACCCAATTCCAACCCACTCCACTCTAGAACCCGCTCGTGACCCCCTTCGAGCACATTACCCTTCCATTCCATCAGTAGACCCATGTGCACTCACGCGGGAAGAATATACCGAAATAGGAAGAATGGTCATCATAAGGCCCACTTTCATCATGAAAGGCTTCCGTTCATGTTGAACGAGACTGTTCTGGGATGGACAGGCCTTGGGACTTGGTGTATCATATATAATTGAGACAGGCAACTCGACTCCATACCTCGTGCTTTAACAGCCCATCCTTGTCTTTGAAAATGCGCCCGTCAATCCTCCTTACTCTAGTCTCGTTTATCGCAATCTCTGGTGTCGCCACAAGCTCTCTCGCTGAAGGTCCGTGTTCGATTTTGCGTCATATTACAGGGCCATACTGATACATCACCTAGGAGCTGTATGTGCGGGGCAGACAACCTTGTCGGAAACGTACATTGGAGAGAACAAAAACGTCAAGGTCGAATTTGCAACCTGCCCAGATGTTGTGTCTTCTTCGTTCAAGCAGAGGGATGTATTGGAAGCCCGTCAGACAAACGTTTGTGCAACCACTTGTACGCACCATGTCTCCCAATAATTTTCGAAAAGTTCACGTTGACCTTGTAATTTTAGGCCAGAGAAACTGCTTCTTACCAGCTGGAGGCGGACCTGACCCGAATGAGTGCCATGTGATCGCGGATGCGCTAAAATTCGAGAGTCAGAACACAGGTAAGCTCCACCTTCCTCGCTGTCGAATGCGTGTGCATGTGGACTGACACTTCACTCACTAGGTCCTTTCTTCCAAATTGGGACTGGCGTAAGTAACTCCTGGTTACAACCGAACAATTTCGTTGATTATAATATTGGTGGATAGACGAATAATACGATCGTGATGACTTATAGTAGTTGCAAGACGTTCTTTGTTAACCAAGATTTTGGAGATCTTGTTTACTGCCGGACTAACTGGGTGCGTTTTCTCCTCGTATGAATTAACTGGAATGGTATCAATAAAGTATTTTAAAGTCTTCCACAATCGATAATCTAGCGTTCAATTGTCAGAGTACCCAGAACGCACATGGCGGGAACTGTGTTGCGACTGATCAGAGATGGTTTATACAGTACGTCATTGTCTTCTTCGTTTTCTGGGGCTCAGAATTATTATTGACGAATTGTGAATCGGAATAGGGTCCAGAATCGTGACGCTTAGTTTTGGATCAAGTCGGTACTCGGAAGAATATTTATTTTGGACATCTTGCTTTCTCGGACAGGTGTGACTCGGACTTGAAGATTCTGTGGACATCTCTACAATTCCTGTATACCCTGAATGTTGTTACCATCGAACGATGGACTTGTAGTGTCAATATTCACTTTGGACTCCTGGCGCGATTAAAGTCTGGCCTTAACCGCTACCTCCAACCGCCGACAAATTTTCAGGCACAATCCGAGAATGGCCACTTGAACCTCTCTGTTACGCCTACGAAATGATCAAGCTCGAAGAACACCTGGTTTTTGTGGTCCGGTACCGGTATCAGGGTCACGGCTACTCAACTTTCTCTCATGATGGTGACTTAAATCAGACATAACTTAGAGTATGCCGTATTCAGACCATATGGTAGCACTGGAACGTTCCAGTTTGTAGATTTCACAATTACGGCTCTCTGATAACTCCAAGTATCCACGGTCTCATGCGCAATTACTACCCATCATAGTCTTCTAACCCCCGTCCTCTTTTCAAGGCTCCTCGCTGGGGGATTTCAATAATATCTGGACTGTTGTCTTGCCTCATACTCATGAACAAACCTCCGAATATTCAAATTAATCCCGTATTGGCGTACTTGCTTTGTACATGGCAAATCCCGGTCCGACCATGGGGTTAATTTTCACTATCAGCGCCTAACGCGGGGCCGTGCCGCTATTTTGTGCGTCATAAACACTGTACTGTGTGAGTTCTATTTTTGACTGCTTCACGTACGTATTTGGGTTCTGACATATTATTTTTAATCGGTTGCCTAGGCCTTTGCAAATTGTCCTTGTATCTTGTTTTTTTTATCTCTCTGTTTTTCATTTTGCGGGGTAATTTGCCCGTGGATATGCCATATGCATAGCGATCAAAGCGAACGAGGGATGTGTATCATTGGCGGCGGTATCAATAAAAAATGTCGCATGAAGGGTATATAAAGTGGGAGGATGTGGGGTTTGTCCTCTAACCTTTCTCAGGTTTCTAGCTCAACGAAACACAAACGCAATGCAAGCCAAATTCCTCGCTCTCTTCGCGCTCACTTCCATCGCTTCTGTGTGGGCTTCTCCCCTTGAGGCTGGTATGTGACTAACCTTGAATTTCGGCTTGGGGTGTGCTGATCAGTACGTTGTATGTGTAGGAACTATATGCAAAGGCCAAGTTAAGGTTTCTGAAGAGTATATTGGGAAGGACCATAACGTCAAAGTCGAACACGTTACTTGCCCTGATGCTGTGTCCCTGGAGCCCTCATCCTTCCAACCACCAACAAGCCTCGAAGCTAGACAAGCCACAGTGAATGTTTGTGGAGCTCCTTGTAAATATCGTTTTTCGTTTTTCACCTTGCGAACTACATCACTGACATTATTTGTAGGCACAACTAACTGCTTCTTACCGGCTGGGGGAGGCCCAGACCCTAACGATTGCCATGTCATTACGGATGCTCTCAAGTTCGCCAGCGAGAACACAGGTTAGTTCTTTACTTACGAAAATATATCCTTCTAAAACTTCTGGAATTCGTAGGACCAACGTTCACAGTCGGAACCGGGGCAAGTCTTGTCCCGTATAAGTAAATCTATCACTGATGTTATGACTATACTGGCAGACCAGCAACACCGTCATAATGAGCTACCTCTCGTGCAAGACTTTCTTTTTGAACCAGGACGTCAACTTTCTCTCCTACTGTAGAAATGACTGGGTCAGTGTATTCCATTATTACACCCCAATCTAAGAAGCTAACGACATATGGTGTCTGTATAGGCCTCGCTTGTCGATTTCGTTGCGTTCAATTGTCAGTCAACGCAGAACGCGCATGGCGGTAATTGCGTAGCCGCTGATCAGAGGTGGTTCGTCCAGTAAGTTGTCCACTTTTGGACGATTTGATGCTCCTAATAATTGAATTTCTATCAGAGTACAACACACTTGAATTCATACCTATTGGGAGCAGACTCTGCACGTTACGGGTGGGTGCGGTCTATCGGGAGCAAATCGGGAGTGTTCTGCATGTGTTTATAAATGTGTATGGGGGTGTAGAGTAATAGTAGAGAATCGAGTGATCAGTTGTAATTCAACTCTATCCAAACGTCGCTGGTCAATTTAAGTTCGTTGGCCTCTATTTAAGGCAGAAAGCCCATTTAGGCACGCGGGGGGGTCAGGGTTAGGGTTAGGGTTAGCAGTTGTAATTCAACTCTATCCAAACGTCGCTGGTCAATTTAAGTTCGTTGGCCTCTATTTAAGGCAGAAAGCCCATTTAGGCACGCGGGGGTCCCATTCGTCTGTTATGGTTCAAGTAAGGTCGGTGGCTGACGTTTCTGTCGTCAGTATTCTCAAATTTAGGAATACGATTTCGTGAATCCCCTAATAGCAATGCATTTTTCATACCGTAAAATGGGGGTCGGACGAATCGTGGAAAGGCAAAGGAGAAATTATTTGAAACGACGAACAAATTATAAAGAGGGACAGTTATCGGAATATCCGAGGGCTTAGCAAAATTACGTAATGGACTGGTGACACCCAATGTTGAGGGGCAATGACTATTTTTGGTCAAAGCTATACAGAACCGAGTTCATATTCCCGTTTTCTCTTTTCCTCTCTTTCCTTATTCTCTTCGAGGCCGGTTAGAAGGTATGTAGGAACCACACGCTGGCCACTCTCATAACGCTGAACTATCTTTACTTAGATTTAATCGTTTTCTAGTATGCCACCTATGTATGAGGATGTTGAACCAGAAGGCACGGTTCAGGGGCTTCTACAATCATTTGCCATGATCATCTTTTCAGAAATCGGGGACAAAACGTTCTTAATAGCTGCTATACTCGCCATGCGACACCCTCGCATCGTGGTCTTCGCTGGCGCTCTGGGATCGCTCATCGTCATGTCAATTCTCTCGGCAGCAATGGGTCACCTTCTCCCCACACTAATACCGAAGCAGTGGACTCAAGTCGCTGCAGCTGTTCTTTTCCTGGTGTTCGGTACGAAGATGATGCTAGAGGCGAAACAGATGAAGGCTGGCAACGAGAAGATACAGGAGGAGATGAGAGAGGCGCAGGAGGAGATAGAGGATGATGAGGCGGGACATGATAGGAAGGGCAAGGGCAAACACGACGAGGAATCCATTCCTCTGAGCGATTTGGAGCGTGGCGAGAGCGCTGGCCCGGCGGAGCTCCGTAGTCCTGTCGCCCGGCCTTCGAAACCTTCCAGCTCAATCGGCGAGGGAACGCGGAACTTTTGCAACCTGTTCCTCGGACCGGTATTCGTTCAGGCGTTCATCTTGACGTTCCTTGGAGAATGGGGCGACCGCAGTCAGATAGCTACGATCGCTCTGGGAGCGGCACATGTGAGTTTTGCGCCTAAATTGGTCTATCAACACTCACGAAGATCTAAAATAGAATGTATACCTTGTGACGCTTGGTACGATTGTTGGACACTCGTGTTGTACTGCCCTCGCTGTAATCGGGGGTCGGTATGTCTCTACGAAGATCTCTGTAAAACATGGTACGTGGTTCGATTCTACATTTATTCCTCTGCAATCTGATATGATGTATGCTAGTAACCTTCGGCGGTGCAATGTTATTCTTGCTGTTCGGTGTTATATACCTATACGAAGCATACGCCATGACGTCGGACATGGACATGTCGATACCCATTAGTCTCGAAGACCAACCTAGCGGATTACATTAGGCTGGCCCTAACCTCTCGATGTAAGATTTTATGTACACAAATATTCCTAGACTATAAGGTACTTGACACATTCGTTACATATTTAATCAACATACACGGTCGCAGAATAACGAATCATATGACTTCGATTTCGTGAATTCGGCTTCTGCGCTGGCAAAGCGTGCCACTACCATATGGGCGTATCCGTTGTTTAGGGAGCTTCATGCTAATTTTAACAGACCAGCGTTGAACGTTGAACAATGAGCGTCCGGCGCCCATCGAGTTCGGGCCGCCCCCAATGTAGCTTGTCAGTCGTAATAGTGTATGCAGCTATGATCGACAAATAATCTTTTACCTACGAGTACGATCTCGATAGCCAAAATAAACTGAATACCACACCCAAGTCTCAAAGGTATCGAACAATTGGGCGAGAGCCTGATAACTATTTTTGGGATAATTTCAAATTCTTGGTTTGTTCAGAATCAGTGTACGCAAGGTACATAGATTGTCTTTCTACTGGCTAATGTTTTGCTCTCGAAAAGTATCCTTCGGGCTTTACGTTCTAAGCTACTCAAGCCGTTTGTACACACAATTACCGAACAATTTTCTTATATTCAGATTATCATATTTTTGGGTTTGAAGCATGGCTCCAGAGTCTTCATAGCTCTTTGCCCACTCAACTGCTCACCTTACGGTATTTCTCCGGAATTGCTCCCTAAAAATAATTCTGGGGTCGTGTGAAAATAATATTACCAATCAATGTGCATGTGGTTCATGAGGTCACTCGAGAACCTTACCTCCTGACTCTTTCCGACTCGCCATTAGCTGACTGCCACTTCGATCTGCGAATTTTTCGTCAATCTTCCTGATGGAATGGAGGGCCCTACGAGCCCAAAGCAATCCACGACATCCTCAAGGCATGAAGAAGATGGACAATCGCGCTTGCCATCACATCTAACCCCAAAAGGACACGAAAAATCACTAGGCTCAAACGAGTCAGAGAGCGAAAATCTGGCTAAGGATCATAAGAGTGGATCCACATTTCTCAGCCACCTCCAGTGGATCCCAGCGAACTGGACGTGGTCGAAAGTCAAACCCGTTATACGATGTGCGGTCGCTGCATGGGTCGCGGCAGTGATATTTGTTATTCCTGCGGTTGAGGTGTTCTTGGGTCAGGTGCGTCTGCTGTTGATCTATACCACAACGTTCCTTACCTCGCTCTTTATCTAGGCCAGCTTTTTAATTCTTATAGGTGTGATCGGATGTTATGTGTGGAGAACCCAGGCTGACCATGGTGCATCTAGCCTCGTTTCTTTCGCCACCGAGTGACCCATTCATGGCGGTTTTTGAACGTGAGATGTTGATCTTATTATTCGCCTCGTGCTCCTGGGCGTAAGTGTTTTTCGTTTCATGTCTTGAACCACACTGAAATCTAGGATGTTTAGGTGGAGCTGTTTGGGTATCAGGTTGGCTGACTTGGCGCGTACGAATCGAGACCCGTCCGCGACACTCTTCTCCGCAGCCACAGGGCAGTACGTCGAGGGTGGTGTAAGTCAGCAACTCATGACTATCTGATCACATATTCACATTTACCTTAGCCAACAATTATTCTTGCCGTTTTCATTTTTGTGGGGAGCGCCGTATTCCTTTACATCAAAGCGCGCCAGGGACCAGGCCCTTATCTATTCGCAACTGTATTTGCTTGTATCTGTCTTGGTAAGGTTTACGTGACGGTGTCTAATATAATTTTGACGTACCATAAGATATCTCATTGACTACGGCCGCACTTTTCCCTTATCCGTTATACTTGGTAGGTTTTATAATCGAATTCGCCTCTTTTTCGTTAATCAAAACTTGATACGTTGGATAGGTCGGAAAGTCCATCTTACTTCCGCTGACATTTCACTCTGCAATCGCCCTCCTGGCGTCAATCTTTATATTTCCATCAACAATCTCCGCGCAATTTACGACCCGTCTGCAAGGCGTCCTTACCCCGCTCGAAAGCTATCTGGAGGTCCACCGTTCGCTTCTCAAGTCGTCTCCTCACACACCATCATTTGTTGATGCCACGACCGACTTGAAGACTTTGGTGGGCCAATCTGAAGCGGGATTGCTCCCTCTATCAGCCTCCACTCGCCTGCTCCGCAGCGACCTCATATATGGAAGATTTGCGCCTGATGACTTCCACCCATTCCAAAACTTGGCACGACGAATCGTTGGTCGGGCGAATGGAATGGGGATGTACTTCACTCTCATTGATCCGACGCGCGAGAAGTTCCCCGTGACGCCGGCACCATCCGTCCCTGCCACGCCTATAATGTCCCCGTCGCCAACGGTGCTATCAAGAGCTCCTTCTTTCGAGCGTATTCCGTTGGCTGAGCACCGTGACGGAGCACAACATGACAGATCTGAGCCCACGTCCCCGCTTTTTTCATCTCGATCTCGTCGGGAATCTCATTTTGAAAAACACGCACACTCTTCCCCTCACCGCTCACGATCGACTTCACGTCAGCGTTCTCATGGGCATATACATCAGGTGCATCATCACCGCCACCCCCATCACAAATTACTCCATAGCTCGCTTCTTCATCTCTCCCTGTCTCGCTCCCATAGGTACGAAAACGCTGTAGGAGTGTTTGAGTCGCAACGGTATCTAAACCTTGAAGCAACACGCTTCAACGATCCTGATGCCAAGACATATACGACACAAACCACGTTGTTGTTACATGAAAGGTAAGGGTGCTTTTGACATTTGATGGCAGTGATAAACTCGGCCTGACCCACTTTTGTTTCAGTTGTGATGATTTATTGGCTGTTTGTGGAAGCGGGGTAGCCACTATACGGGAATGGTTTGATGGCGTGAGAGACGGGAGGTTTAAGTTTTGGATCCCGCGAGAAGAAAAAGAGGCACGGTGGAAGACGAAGCTCGCAGCCCTTCAGAAGATTAAAGGCGACGTCTCCACCATCTTGGAGCATTTCAGAGATGTTTCTAGGTATTATCCTTCTTACTACTTTATCAGTTCCACGCCTCATTGCAAGGTGAAATGTAGACATAGAGTTCTCGATCCCTACCGGCCTGCATTCGAAGATAGACTTGAAGGGCACATAGAACCCGAAATACCGGCGCACCGCTATCTATTCCACTGTTACGTGTATCAATATCACCTCATACAGTTTGCGTGCATCGTAGTGGAAATGGTCCGTATCATTTTCCCGAAATAAATCCTCGCTCACTGTTCCTTATACCGCCCCGTGTTTTTTTTTTTTTCAAAAGCTCGAAGAAGTGATTCGACTCGAGACAGAACGTCGTGATGATCGAGTTTGGACCCCGGTGAGGAGGATCATGCAGTGGAACAACTGGGAGATCCCGGAGAATGCTGAGAATAATGACGATGAAGACCCCAGTTTGTTTCCTTGGCTTTTATTTTTTTTGCTTCCGTTATGCTGATCGCGCGGCGATAGATTTTATACAAGGCTTGGAACCCGCGATCTTGGAAGATCTTGGCATGCCCAGACGTCGGGATCCTGACGCCCTCCCGCCAAATAATATTGTTGAACAGGCATTGAATATAGTTTATCACGCGGTTCTTAGTATTGGTGGTGGAAATGCGTTATTCGCTATCAAGGCGGCACTGTTGACAGGTTTGCATGGCCTCGCACCTCGGCGTAATTAATACTCATCACGGGTTATAGTGATACTATGCATCCCATCCTTTCTAAAATCAACTGCTTCGTTCGCATATGGTACGACGCATCGTTCCGTTAATTAACCTAGCTAATCGCTTACGGAACCCTCTGGTCGAAAGAGAATCGTTTCGTTTGGGCAATGTTAGATCATTATCCTTTGCGCCTTCTGGATCGAGACTCATCTAGGTGATAGATTCATGGGACAGCTGACCATCGCTCGTTTTAGAGGTGACACGGCCTTTGGATTGGTCGCGAGGATTGGAAGCACTTTTCTGGGAGGCGTTGTCGGCCTTGTCATGTGGTAAGGTTCTTTGGATAGCATCATACGATCGAAGTCAACGCCATACATTTCAGGTATACTTCCTGTGGTTCGGGTCGTGGCAACGCCTTTGGATTTGCAGCTGTTTGTGCAGTTTGTTTTCCGTTCTTCTTTTTTGCTCGCCTCTATTGGCCTGGCCCACCGATGACTGTCATCGTGTTTTTCGTGACCTCAACATTGGTGGGAAATGTAGACCTCATTTCAACTTTGAAGCGTAATTGGTATTTTTAGGTTATCGGCTACTCGTACCAAGATCTCCATGTTGCAGCTCCAGGATCGCCTGGCTTCGGATTCCCTGTCTTCTGGGTATTCTTGTGCCTCACTGAATGCAAGTTCTTGGCTCATTAATTCGCTTATTTTTAGAAGCGCTTCGTTCTTGTTACTGTCGGTGTTGTGGCTGCCTTGTAAGTCTCTTACAGTCTTCTTCTTTGATGGTTGATATCAAATCATCGCAGCATCATGTCATTTCTTCCGCCTTCAACTACTATCCGGCGATATCAACGGGCGACCCTCGCGACGACATCCTCTCAGATTGGTGCCATATATTGTGCCATCCTGTCGTTCGCAAACTCGAGAAGAGAGGAAGAGATACCTGAGATCGTTTCGAGTCTCGTGGCGATTCGTAGTAAATTAAAGCGGTCCGATGTTTTACGAACAAATATCGTATACGAGGTATGTAGTTTTGCATCCAAAAATAGGCCTTCCTCACAATATCACCAGTTCTCCTTGAGAGGAAGGTGGCCCGCGGAACGATACCGTAACATTCTGGAGATACAATTGTGAGGGGAAAACCTATGTATACGCATGGGGTTATATTTAACCCTGGGTTTTTGGCTAGGCAGATCACACATGCACTCAACCATCTAATGTCCGTTGTCAAGCATCTTGAGCCAGCATGGGCCCGTGCGCTCCTCCGTAGGACAAGGTTCCTGGACACTGACTTCCAGGGTGATATTCTTGCCGTTATCTGTGAGATCCAATTATCATCGGGTCTACTTTTGACATCACTTATTAAATCTCGACAGCGATGATTTCTTCATCTCTGCGCACGGGGACCCCTTTGCCGCAGATCACGCCGTCGCCTCTTTTGGATCGGTTTATGTTACAGTATCACGGGTTGGATGTAATTCACAAAGATGCTGAGGAGGATTATGGGCTTCCTCGGACCCTCACGCTCGACACGTTGAAAAACGAACAGTACCTGTCAGTCAAGCTTACCTTGGCACGTTTGTGTATTTTTTAAATGATGGACCTACAGAATCTTCTGCGTCGGCGTGTCTACGTCGTTCAGTATAATGACCCGGTTGGACCGGTTAATGGTCGCAGCTAAAGAGATCGTCGGAGAGCAGTATTATATTCACGGAGTTGGATATAAGCCGTCCGTCCCAAGAGGCGAGGAACCTGAATTTGGCCGAGCGAGTATAGTCCACTTCAGCCTCTCACAAGATGTATGATAGATGTGGTATACGATCAGTATCTCCGGCTTAGTGTCTCTTGGAAAGATTTTAGTTCACGATAGCATGAGAAACCCTTGGAATTTCGCCCCAGAAATGTGGTTGGGTAGTGATCTCGTCCTCAATATCGGCCATGCTCTTTGGAGCGCCAGCTGCCCAAGAAAACACATTCTCGTTTTTTCAAGGCTGTATTCACAGCATTTTCTCCGAGATCTAGGTGACAGGTGATGACATACATAGAGTTGCCCCAATTCTATCCAAGCACGCAGCACGCTACGAGGCACAATGGAAGCACAGTTTTGCAGAGTGACGCGCCAGATTGCCGATCCTGGTTCCGAGGTCTACAACTGTGGACGTAAGAAGCATTCGATAGTCGCTTTGAGCGATTATGTCCCATGGACATTGTTCCAGTGCGATGCCCTTGTCGGTGAAACATATACGGATACTGTCGCATCAGCCTTGCCCGAGTCCGAGCCGATATATGGAGAATGTGTGGCGGAATTGTCAAAAGATTTGCAAGCTGTCTTCATTCTGTTACAAACAACGTATCCGCCAAGACAAACGAAACTCGTGGTCCCGCTTGAATTGGGAATGTTAATGGTGTAGTAGGAAAGGTTTGAGTAGCGCGAAACCCGACTCTTAGAGGAAGACTATGCGAGCCTCGGAGATATCGATGATCGAGTCATCCCTCGTATCAACACGTCCACTGGTAATAGGTGTGATCATTTTTTTTTGAAAATTGAACAGATAATAAAAGACATGGGACAGCTTTCGCTGTATCGAAAAGCATTGAGAGGTCGTTGTGTATAAATGGTTGAAGATGTTGATATCTTTATCTGACATAAAATGACAACGGCGGGTTTCCTACTTGCGATGCTGACGACGTCCAACTCAATGATTCCAAGAAACGGAGAGAACATGTCTAACAAAAGTGATCCGACATCGAGGGATCACTGCGATATTGTGTCGCATCAGGATCTTGTGATTTCGAATCTAATGGCGTGGTTGGAATCAACTTCTGAGAAGATACCCGACCTTTGCTGAGCGCCTCGGTAGGTTTGATGGATAAAGAACCTGTCATGAAGAAATCAACATTTCGCCATTTATACTTGTAAAATGAAATTATCCCAAGCACGGCGCTTGAGACCACGCCCTGAAAAGCCGACCAAGCTTCGGGCATGCGATAAGGCGAAGAAAAACTGTCATCATTCTGGGTTTTGCGGGGGGCCCTCACGCAGCAGCGACTGGAGGTATATGTTGTTTGGGCTCATAAGCGCACATTTCAGGAGGCCGTCGATGCAAAACAGGGTTACGGATCCTTCAAGGGTCCTTGATGGAGACTTATCGCAGCCATAACTGTTAGGTAAGCGACGTTCATTGGCTACATGGATTTTAAATATTTATTTTCTTTATTGTTTGGTTGTTATGCTAATCCATCAACCGAGAAAAAAAACTGTCACCTTTCCTCAGTTCCGCCTCGTACAGAGTGCAGAATAGGTTCTTATCGCAGATTTTTGACTAAAAACTCCTTAGCTTCCAAACAGGTTGATTCTCTTGTCATATATGACTGGATTTATGAAAGTTTGACCCCAAACTCGTATTGCCATGTGTCGGTAGCCAAGTTTGATTGTCTGTACATGCTTGACTCCGGCTTGGGTAACATGTCGTGAACCCAGATCGTGATGGGAGTTTGACAGGAAGACTCACTTTCACTGCTCTGTAATCGTCCGCGCACCGCTTTTTTCCGCTGGGATCAAAAAATATATGGCACCGAGTATCGACAGGCTGAACACAGATGGAGGTGTTTGCGCAACGTGAGTGCTATTTCCAGGCACAAAGATTATAGATACGAAACTAACTCCACTTGAGTGTGCCCGTCTGTTTTGTAGGACGAATGAATTGTTGAGTGGTATTCCATGGTGTTTCGGTAGGCACACATGTCCCCATTGAAAGTACGCCTTCGGGGAAATATAACCTGCATAAAAGGGAGGATTGGTAACTAATCAGTATCCAGTTCTCGCCGTTTTTTGGACCAAACATGGCCTCAACGATCCAAGAAACACCTTCCACATCTACTCTCGAGAAGAGGAATGGCTCTGACGATCTCGCCGGCGACATCGAGGATCCGGAATCTAGAAAAGTACTGGAAAGAAAGCTAGTCAGGAAGATTGACCTCCGGATAAGCATCCTCGTTGTTATCTATATTCTCAACTTCGTGAGTCCTATCATACAACCAATCGATCCCTAAGGTGTCTAACCCAATCATAGATCGACCGTAGCAATGCTGCGTAGGTCATGATCCTCGAATGTTTTGGTTTTTATCTTACTGTCTTTATTTTAGGTCTGCCCGACTCCGTGGCTTCGAGGAAGATCTTGGGCTTCACGGAAACCAGTTTGCTACAATTCTGGCGATTTACTTCGTCGGTTATATTCTTATGCAGGTCCCATCGTCAGTATAGTTCGTCTTCTCCACTGCGTAGGCTGATCAATCCCGCAATCCCACAGTAATATGCTCTTGAGTTATGTCAAGAAGCCGTCTTGGCACTTGCCTGGGTCGATGGTAATCTGGGGCCTGATATCCATCTTGACTGGTATGTAAGATACTGCTTCCTTCATTGCTGCCGCTGATGTTATTCAAAGGTGTGACCAAGGAGTACGTAGATCGGCCTATGTAGACCGGCCCTTGTTAATAATTTCCCAGTTTCACAGGCGTCCTTTTGTGTCGGTTTTTCCTTGGATTCGTTGAGGCTGCATTCTTCCCAGGAGCTCTACTTTTGCTCTCAAGGTAAGCTTCTGCATCCCCACATTTGATATTGCACGCCTGACAATTTACGTTATAGGTGGTATAAGCGGGGTCAGTTTCCGTCTTCCCCCATGTAAATTTAATCTTACGTTATTCTTAGAGGAGATGGGTCTCCGAACCGCTATCTTATTCTGCGGGTTGCTTGTCAGTCTTGCTTTTGGTTCTCTCATCGCATCCGGAATTTTGGATACCATGCAAGGCAAACTCGGCTACGCAGCGTGGAGGTACGTACTTCCCCTCGCTTGATGATCAAAATACGTTAACATTGACACGAACAGGTGGCTCTACTTCATCGAAGGGGCTATCACTATAGCTGTAGCCATCATTGCTATATTCATCCTACCAGACTTCCCGGAAAACTCCTCGAGCTGGTTGAGCCCGGCGGAACAAGCTCTTGCCATCCAGCGTATGCGGGAGGATGCCAGGCACAACCTTCAGGGTGAACACATCTCGGAGTGGGTCGGCTTTAAGATGGCTATTTCAGACTGGAAGATATGGTGGTTGTCGATGACATACGCCGCAATCTTCCTATCCATTTCCTTCAACGCATACTTCCCGACTCTCACAGCTACCCTGGGGTACAACACTACAATCTCCCTCCTTTTAGTCGCTCCCCCTCCCATCTTCATCTCTATCGTATCATTCTTCTACGCAAGGTAAATAGTGCCTAGATCTAACAAATCAAATCGTTAAGGCTGACTCTTCGCAGGCATTCCGATCGCACACGGGAACGGTTTTGGCATATCGCATTCGCTTTTGCCGTAGGCATCGCTGGCTATATTATCGTTATATCCACTATGAACAGGGGCGCTAGATATGCAGGCCTGTAAGTTGTCCTTCGCGCCAGCATCAAACCTTGATCTTATCTTCCCTGCAGCTTCTTGGTGTCTTGCGTCTCAGCGGGCTATATCGTCTTCCTAGCTTGGATCAGGTGAGTTAGCTTCATTGGTCTCAGTAACACACCTGATGCTCAACCCATTTTGTGTAGTAATTCTATTCCTGAACCTCCTGCAAAACGCGCAGTAGGTCTCGCATTCATGAGTGCCTTTGCTCAGTTAGGTGCTATCGGCGGATCGTGAGCACTCACCCTTCCCGTTTCCGTCTTTATGCCTAACACAACTCTAGGTATATTTTCCCCAAAAACTGGGGACCTACATATAGGATTTCGTTCGGTATATCCCTTGGGGCATCTGGGCTCGTTATCGTGATGTGCTATATATTCAAGCTCCACCTCGAGTCCCTCAATCGCAAGGCTCAGCAAGAAGAGGAAGCGAGAGGGCAGAAGGAACCAGGATTCAGATATCTCGTTTGAAACAAACGGCCCTTTTTATTCTAGCTTTCAAAAAACTTATTTACACAGAAAGTACCGTGATATGGGCGATGGATGTACGAGTAGACAATAATCATAATGCGGCATACTCGAAATTGGATTTCGGGACTCAAGTGCCTTTGTTGCGGTATATTTTTCTTGAACACAGCACAATATATACTGGTACACCCGGATAGATTTGTGCCCTGGAAGACTTTGAGGAACAAATTAGTCGCAAGCGTGGAAAGTTAAGTTGATTTTGAAAAATTTTGGACGCGTCTATCAAGCGTCTAGTTATCTCCCAGGATCAATTGTCCCGCGACAAAGCCACAAACGTTTCCCAAAATACTTTCATCCTTTTTTGAAATTTGGACCGGCCGGCCTGGATGTGGCCTGGATTATAGTTATTATATATACAGAAAGTCATCCGGCATCCGGGCCGAAAGGTTGTGAATATTATTCATTTCAATTTTCATTAATTATTTTGCAGGGTTTGAGATAATTAGTTATCTGCAACCATTTCAAAATTAATGCTGAATTCAACCTATGGGCGTGCCCATTTCGTTCTTGAAATGACATGAACAACTTACAGCTCACCATACAAACCTCACTTGACGTATATTCTGACTCACGAGGATATGGTGGACACGGACCAACTCGTAATGTTCGGCTCTTCCGAGCGACCCCAAGTGGAGGAGGTGCCGTATCCAAAAGCGAAGACGGAGTAAGGTGTGCTGTTACTGGAAAGGAATGTAAGTTGTCTGCTTTCTAGGCTAAAGTTTCGTATATTCTCATATATTATCAGCTCTTAGAGTCATTCGTGTTTCGGATGGAACCCAGCCCTATAGCCCAGGTCACAAATCGTCAGTTGGGAGGGGTGGACATCGTATCGACGCGTCGCGCAATTTTTGGGATGGGAGTGGGCTCAAGATCGACAGTACGAGCACCGATGTAGCCTGGGGCCATGGAAGTGCGTTGTTTTTGTTTCACTTAGAGCTTTCTTTGACGAATAATCAAGTCTTCAACAATAAAATCCTCACAAGCGCTCGGAATGGTGACCTTATCATGTGGGATCTCAACAAATCGGGTATTAGCAAGTATGGTTAGCACTTTGACGACGCCTTATTATATCCTCTAACTAACTTGGGTGCAAGAACGTCGTTCGAAGGACCATATACGCTCGATTCACACGATGTCTGTATCGCATATAGTTCACCACTATTGCATTACAGGGTCTGCCGATGGAGATATGCGTGTATGGGTATGCCACCGTCTTTATGTGCACCACTTTATTCTAATACACAGCAGGATTTACGGGACCTGACGCGGTCGCTCATGAGGGTTCACCACCCCACCTCTGTGCGAAGCGTCGTGTTTTCACCAAGTACATGGCAGCCTCTTCATGCAGTGGTCGGGCTGGATAATGGGAGTATATATCGGTACGTGGTCCCCTGTTCCTTCTTTCCTGAATAAGCTTATGGTTTCGATTAGGTGGGATCTCAAGATGGGTCAACGTGGCTTGTTGGACCGACTACCAGTTGCCCATACGGCGTCCGTGACTACCCTCGACTGGTGCAATCTCTCCTCAGGTGGTCAAAGTACATCAGGCGGTGGAAGTACCGACGGATCCGGGAATGGGCTGGGGTGGCTTGTTAGTGGTGGGCTCGATCGATGCGTCAAAGTTTGGGACTTAACCTCACCGGGTAACAACACTCGAATCCCCAACAAACCCAAGTACACCCTTTACCCTTCCTTCCAGGTTCGCCGTGTATCGTGGCGCCCATCTTTTGAATGCGAACTTGCTGTCGTTTCCAATGCCGAATTCTCCACAGGATCAAATCCGGAACTTCTGCAGGATAACGGATCAGACAATAATCCATCGTCGGTCGCGGTTGGGGGTGATGCAGTGGAGATATGGGATGTGAGGAGGAGCTGGATACCAAAGTGGTCTGTTACAGGTTCAGCTGCGGAGGGTGGTGTTAATGGTCGGTCAACGCTACTGTCGCTCGAAAAACCTGATTAAAATAGTGCTAGATATCGCATTTGCTGACTCCGACGCGCTATTGGCTCATCATTCATCCGGAACGTTCTCCCAGATCGACCTGCGGAACTGTACGAAACCCTTGGACGCCATTTCGCGCACACCGATGAGTTGGGAGGTTTCCGGGTCCCTTGCTTTCGTTACAGCCTCTAAAACAAAGTGGGAGGTTCCCTATGATGACATGTACGAATGGTTCTTTCTCGTAAAAGCTGGATATGCTACTAACAGTTTTCGGCATAACCTAGTGCCCCAGAACGTCGATTTATAGCAGAGAAACTTCAGGTAAAGATCAAAGCACTCGGTGATGAGCGTTATATACCAACATCTCAAAATATGGGAACTCTCACACTGGAAGATGCTACCCAGGAGGTCGAAATTTTCAAGCAACTCGCTATGAGATATGTGATCGAGGGCGACGATCGAACAGTCATCTGTTCTAGAAATGCTCAGGCACGTCGCTTCTCTCCACCTACATAGAGTATTTCCTTATGCCTATTTTAGATTGCTTTGCAGGCAGGAAGAAACAAGGTCGCCCAAGCATGGTTACTTTTAGCCGCTTCGTTGGATGAATGTATGCCCTACCTTCCAGCAGCCCCATCCCCACCGCCCCCACCATTCCACGCTCAGAGTCCAATATTGCCACATTCGGTCTCAGCCCCTGCCACAATGTCAAACAACTATTCTTTCCCTTCGTCAGGACCTTCGCCTGTTCAAAAATCTAATCCAAGTCGAGGATCTAGTCTTGACCCCCATACACTCCCTCCACGAAGCAATTCAGTCTCTAAATCTCGAAAAATGACCCCTGCTTCGTCGAATGCCTCCTCTCCACGCCAAATACCGACTGCACTACCCCCTCTAACTCCGCGTCGACCATCATTTATGTCTGGTCGAGAACTGATAGATCCCGAGCTTGCTCGCAGGACATCTATATCACTATATCGTCGCCCATCCATATCAGCGCACAGTTCGCACAGTATCAGTCCGGGTGAAAGGGCATCCGGTGGTGGTAGTCTCCGTCATGTCGGAGAAGGTGCGCTGGACGATTCGGATTCGTCGTCAGCTAGTGGAAGTGACGATGATGACGATTCCAGGGGAGCACGTTCTAGTGATGACGAAGTCAACCTCCGTCCTTTGACATCACCAGGGCTACCACCTCTGAGGAATGTTCCGACTCCAAGCCCTCTTTCACGGGTAGCCGGGCAACAGCAGTGGACCGAAGATGAGAGCGAGAGAAAGGACGGTGAAGACGATGAAGATGGGGCCTCGTCACCCTCACCGAGGTCGACAGATACTGAATCGACGGGCTCGAACTCTCCTCGACGTCGACCCAAATCAAACTCCAAAGCCTCCAAGAGGTTTTCCTCCCGGATGAAGACCCGCAGCCGAAGCTCAACTGTTGCATCTCTGGCTGCACCTCCCATTCGTACGTTACCCCGCCAGGACTCGTTTAGCAGCATAAGGACCGTCACTGCTGGAGAAGTCTCTTTCCGTGATCACGAGCACGAAAATCATGATCACGGACTCAAGGCTGAAGAAACCCTTCGTGAGGTGCGGGCCACCCACGATCGACACGCATCGCAAGCCGTATCCGAGCTCGCCCTCGATCCACCTGAAGTAGGTGATGTGGTTAGAGAGGAGCATGTGAACCCGGAGAAAATGACAGACCGGAGGATAGAGATGGTTCGATCGGACGAAGGACGGTTTAGAGAGTTGGCCTGGGGTGCGCTGCGGGGGGCCCTGGAAGGCTTCGCAGATGAGGTGTGTCTCACATTCTTGGCACGTGTAGTTGGACGCTTAATATCAATCTCAGGGGGATGTTCAGACGTGCTCGATGCTCGCCATAATTGCACCCAAAGAAATGCGCCTCTCAAGACGAAGGATCAACTCTTTTTTGGATGCATATATCGGTATGTTTGTTGACTCGTTACGCATCACTAGCTTAAACGATCTGGACAGACCTACTAAGCCGGCGTCGACTTCATGCCTGCGCTGCGTACCTGCGTAAATATTGTCAAGTCGGGGAAATTAGTGGCCTCACGCTGGTATGATTCTTCGTCGCTGTCGAGCACAAAGTGTTGTTGACACGGCAATCTCAGATGGAGACAATCATATACACAACCTGTGGTAAATGCCGAAAGCCCCTTATTAGACCAGCAGGCTCCCGCGACCCGGGAACTATTTCGAAAGGTGGATACTCCTACTGTAAAGCTTGTAGAATGCCATGTGTGACTTGTGCTATATGGTTCGCTGTTTTTTTTTTTTTTGATCACGTGGCTTCATCTAAAATTTTCACCGCAGTCGGCTCCCTGTTCGGGCACTTCTGTTCCAGTGCTCCGTTTGTTCTCATGGGGGCCACCAGGCTTGTTATCGAGACTATTATGAACAGCGTCCAATGGTGGATCTCCCCAGCACTTTTGTGCCTTCGATTGTGGAAAATACAAACGTGCCTACGAATGCTCATGAGGAGGACACCAGTTCTACTACCAGTATGTTGGGTAGTACTTCGAGCCTTACCTTCGACTCGTCGATAGAAAATAGTCCTATCCGTATTGATTACCCTAGTAACCTTGCAGGCCATCCGTGTGCCGCTGGTTGTGGGCACTTTTGTTGGGCAACGAATAATAGTGGAGATGATCTCTGAAACTAGTCATATCAACATACCCTTAAGTCACATCATTGTCCTGTTCGGAACGTTGTTGCTGAACTGGTTAGAGTTTTACTTGGACGTGTGTCATGTTCCGTTTGACCCCGTGGTCTTTCAATAAACCGGTGATCATACAAGTTTTGAATCTGGCAGAACACAAAATGGTACGTTGGACATCTTCAGTGATCACATATGTTAACGACATATCATGAAAAGTTCTCGGTAATTCTCAGTAATTTTGACATCGATGATCAAAAACAGTACTGTCCACTGTTCGATCGCTTCGCCAGAAATGTTCGCTCGTGTTGCCATTTGGGTTGATGCCCTGCAAATGGAAACATGGAGTCGCTTTTTGTCACAAATAACTAGGCTAACTTTGACATAGCACCGTCAATCGACCTCGAAACGCCCCAAATGCGAGGCTATTTTCTTTCACTCCGCGGAAAGCGTCCCATCTTGCGCCACATACATAGATCGTGCACGCAAATCTCACTGCTTCCTCCACCACCATCGTGGCGCGCGCAATTATCGGGACAGATGATGCTATGATATATCACCTTCAGATTGACGAAACGTTTCGTCTCAGAGTATTCCGATGTCCAACTGCGATCCACACGTTATGACATATCGTCCTGCTAGTCGGGTGGCGGTCGCGCCGGCAAAACAAGGGCTGGACATCACCTACAAACCACATCATTTGATTTTAGTGTTCACAACAACCGTGATGTAAGGGATGGGTGGAGTGCGCGTCAAGATAAGTGATCATTTCAAGTTATTCTGACATATCCTGCCTCTTCAGATATATTGTTATTAAAAGTGACCGAGAATGTTCAGGGGTCGCGGATGCAAGCGTGCCCAGCCACGATGCATGGAGTATGAAGCGTTGAGCAAACAATGCTCTGTGATCTCTAAGGTCTAAATGATGGGTTTGACATGTCTGCCGCCCCCGTTCATTAATAAAACATCTCGGGAGCGATTCATTTACGAGTCTAATATTACAGGCTTCCGCTAATAACGGCCCGTCAACTCACACAGTAACCCTTTCCATGAACATCTAAAGAACAGGAAGGCCCTAAATATCTACATTCTACCTCATCAGTGCTCATGTTATTGAGGTTAAAGTCAGATGGTTTTAGGGGGGGAAGGGTTGAGATGGAGTAGAAGAGTGTCCATGAGACGTGTAAGATGATCACCGAGATGCCCTCTAACCCTGCGCGGTGAGTGCGGACTAAGCTAGAGTTATCAGAGATGTCACATTACTTCAATGCAACATATAGGTAGTTTACTTTAGGATGTTTGGTCACAACATGAACAGACTGACAGAAATTTCTACATCATTTGGGTGTCGTGCGGTTACCTCCTAGATCGCGTTTGTGCTATACTCTACCCTGTGCTGGCGTTTGATCGTATATTGATAGTTTTATAGATGCAACACCAGTATGGGAATTCGATCACGACGGTGTACACTATGTCAAAGTTGAATCCACTGTACCCCGAAAACACACAATGGGCGCTACTATCGACGGTAGATGAGAGTTTGATTTCACGCCCACACTTCAAAGAGAAATGTAAGCCACGCAGTTGGGCAATCTTTCCCAAAATCAAAGCATCTTGTTGGGCTATCTTGAGGATCGCGACCATCAGAATTTGTCAAACAATTTTTGACCAGTTTGCTGTCGCCAATAGTATGTATGTTGGCATCGATGATATCAGTTTTGTTCACATCGATGTTATCACCTGATACTTCTTAACTTAGAATTAATTTTGCAACCCAGCGCATCCTCGCCACTTTAATGAACAGCCTTTTCCCAACTCCATAGCCCAAAAGAGCTTGTTTGGGATTAACGTTTCTGGTACAGACGCATGACAACTTCGTGGATTACGGCGCGATCCCGCGATCTAAATCTGGAAATACATCAAACGACTACCTTTCATGGAATGTTCAAAAAAAAAAAATACTACTGGCTGTACCGCCCGAAATCCGGTCATGTGCCAAGGCCGTTTGACATGTGTACGTTTTTAGACTTCTCTCTAGGATCTTTTGTCGGACAATTACTTCATCTCGTTCAGACCCGCTAACGTGAGGCACCCACTCGAGCTGCCTAAAATAAGTTAGCTCAATGGAGCTCCTCCCATCCACCTGTCCCATTTCTCAACAATTACGAAGAATGTACCGGTATCTTGAAAAATGGGTTCGGCGGTATGGCTGCGAGAGAGTCTAGCGCTTTGTATCTGGAGTATGCTGTCCCTCACAGGGTCCCCGAAAAGGCGAATCATGATCAGGGCTAATTCATTATCAGTCATGTGCTTGACAGCTTCTTTCCACCTCATGCTTACCATAACTTCATATAATCTCCCACAGGATCGCCGTTCCATTTTCGGTTTAGGTTGTTAATCTCTCCGTGGCCTTAAGTGTCTTGGGGAGGCGCAACGCAACTTGCGTTGCCTCAGGACAACTCGGTGGACAGGCGCCGCCTTCCCTGCTGGGTGTCTCAAGACAAACTCGGTTCAAGATCGGTTGGTTAGTGGGCGCCCCCTCAAAAAAGTTCCTGTTGCAAGGCATGCCCGTGAAGTGGAGACCCTAGACTGTTGCCAACAACCCACGCCCAGACAGGGCAGGACGACATACGGGACAAAAAAAAAACCAATCAGCATCAGCGCAAAGCTAGTAGGCTTCGGTTTCTGGAAAATTGTGTGACGCGTTAAGGCCTTCTCTAGGCACTGATTCGCATCTTGGTTGCTGTTGGGAAACCTTGTGGCGAACAAATTATTTACATCGACTCCCAGTCTAATGACAAGCGATTGTTGATCGACCACACACCTGGTAAGTTAAATTTAGACACATCGCAATCTGTACCCCATATGACCCTGGCAGGTATGCTTGAAACATGAGTTGCACAGGGCTGACCATGGCGAAATTCCGGCACCCACAATCTTCGTAGCTTTTACATACGCGACAAGTCGCGAGACACTCGTAATGTTGCCCATGAATCATGTCATGAATAGTATTACTATTATATCCTTATTCCTAGGAGATGGTATATTTGTGTAAAACTCTATAATCTAGGTTTGATCATGTGAGCAACGCTAGCTGGATCAAGCACGGATTGTGGATAAGGGACCATTGTTCCCCGCATGTGTTCGCTTCCACCATCTACTGGCAGCACCTGTCCGGTGATATATGAGGCTGCATCACTAAAGAGGAATATTGTTGCATTGGCAATATCCTTGACATGCCCAGCACGCCCAGAGGGATAGGCGAATTGCTTATCTGCGACACCCTTGACCGATAATCTCTCCATTCCCTCTGTACCATCTATGGGCCCAGGGGCTATGACGTTTGAACGGACACCGTGTGGCCCTTCTTCTACTGCGAGGACAGCGGACAGAGCGTCAACGCCCGCTTTTGCTGCGGAGACATGAGCTTGGAATGGAGTCCCTATGATTAACATTTAAGCGTTTCGGGCATTCAAGGAAAAGTTCATCACATACCGTTGTAGTGGAGCGTTGCACTAACATGAATATAGGAACCTTTAGACGCTCGAACGTGAGCGATAGTGGCCTTGATGGTATTGTAGGTTCCAATCTTGGCCATGTTCAGCATAGTGACACATGAGTGAACAAACGGAGACTACATACCGTGTCAATCTCAAGTACTGTTCGGAAGGCATTCTCAGATAGACCAGCGATGGGCGCCAAGAAATTCCCTGCCGCGCCTTAACATAAAGTCAGAAACAATAGTGGTCCGCCCCATTTGTTACATACCGCAAATGACAAAGTCAATTCTGCCGAACTTTTCGATAGTTTTTGTTACAGCATCTCGAAGAGTTTTGGGGTCGCGTACATCCCCTTGGGCAGGGATGCATGTTCTTCCAGTGGTATCGGACAGTTCTTTGGCCGCTTGGGTTAGTCTATCGAGCCTGGAGATAGATGGTGAGCGTCATGGCTACACGTTTCCAACGGCCGTACCTACTTCCTCCCAATTATGACCGCGTCGGCACCATGCCGCATCTGGAGATGATCAGCGCATTGGAAAATGTCGTTAACAATAAGATGGTTCTCCACTTACTACTGCCTCCGTCATTCCACGACATATTCCAGAGCCGCCCCCAGTGCAAAAAAGCACCTTCCCCTTGAAGATTTCGGGTTTGAATACGGCTGTTGAATCGACAAGAGGTACAACATAGGGTACTGGGGCCATTATATCACCTAGTTCTATCTGTGGTGGCGCTCGAAGGTAGTGAAATAAGTAAAAGACACGTAGTTGGTGAAAACTTGAACTCGGGTTTGATGAAGTTCAACGTCCTCAATGGTCCAAAATCCGCTAAACCGGTAATTGAATACCCGGTCATTCCATCACGTGAAAATATCACGGGACCGGCATTTTGTGATGCGTCCTGCGATCCTTTGCCGACGCGTCTGACGCCCCCCAACACGTTTGGGTGAACGAAAAAGCCTGATGTACTCCCCAAAGTTCATAAATCATCGCCTGAGTTACAAAAACAAACCAGGGTAAACTTGAATTGGAGAAGACTTGCGGGCTTCCGCAGGCCCCACGACTTGAAAAGTCCTAACACCACAACTACGTAGTAAATCACCTCATCCTGCCAGATTTTTTGGCAAGTCCCACCATGGTCTGTATCCACACTAAATTCCTATCTTTATGTTCTCACCGTTAGTCATTGCCCCCAAATATTTTACCTTTGATCGCACCGAAGTTTGCAAGGTGTCTCGGTGTCTCGGACAGATGAAACTCACGCCGTGACGTTGGGTGAGTTTAATCGTACCCAGGTAAGGCCATAGCTAACGGGTGTAGTTAGCCATTATATCATTATCATTTCCCAAGCTACCCACCGTCTTCATCTTTTTATTATGCGGACACCTCACAGAGGCGCCTGGACAAGTGAGCGCCTTCGCTGCTCGGAGGCCCCGGGCTCCCATCTACTGGTAACCGGCCTGTGATCATGTCACATTGGCCGCAAAACACAGCTTTTCGATCGTGTAAAATTTGTATTGATTTCCAATACGTGACCTGCAATATATTAAAACGTCCCAAACGTCTCAGATCCGAAAGTCTCAAGCGAGAATCTGGCTTTGAAAGAGGTCTGGTTTTTTTTTTTGTACATACACAAGACCGCCGGCAGTCCTCGATCACTATTCAGTTGGATCTCAAAAAGCCGCCAGGACAGCAGATCCCGTACCCAAGAACGAAGAATGAATGCAATGGGATAGTTTTTGGAACGAAGCGAAGAACTAGTGACGGAAAAAAAAAAAATATGATAGTGGAAGTCCTGCAAAAATTACCCATGATTTGATGGAATTCGAAAACCTCACCTCCAACGACCTAGATCAGTCCCTCCAGTATCCGTGTGGAATACCCGGCGTAGAGGCCTGTGGGGACAAGTGTTGTTGGTAGTGAGCAATCGGTAGTCCAGTGAGTTGACGTTGTGGGAAGAGTGGGGTGCCTCTACCTGAACTAGATGGTAAGACCCCAGCCTGGCTGGTGGACGACGACGGGTGGTGGTGGTACCCGTGGTTAATATACTCCTGCTTCATCGGCATGATGGTGTGAAGTTGGTCCGAATTGTATGGCGATTGTGACATTGAGTTTGAGGCGGCGCAAGATGTTGGATTAGCTAATGAGTCCTCTGGGCTCGAGGGGCTCGGGTGAAACGGGGAGCTGAGCGTTGGCAGCAAGAATGGCGGAGCAGAACTTGTAGATGGTGTAGTTGGAGAAGATTGCCAAGGCGACTGTGAGGAAGATGTGGAATATGAATGGGCCTTTACAGTAGGGTGCAACGCTTGTTGGCGGGGTAACCCGCCACCCAGGTAAGGTGGATGCCCAACGGCCGTGTCCCAAGTCTTATGACCGTTGGAATCGTAAACTGGGTTAGAGATCGACTGCGAATGTGAGCGGACCTGCATGGGGACCGAATATTGGTAGTTTAAGTTGGTCGGCGGCGCCAGAGACGACGACGGAACTCTTTCGCTGCCGGATCCATATGAACGTGGGTCGTGAGTCCCGTTAGCACGATATGAATGGTCGGGTATGGTGTACGCATAAGGGGAACCACGGGAGGAAGAAGAAGAGGCGTATTTTCCCTGCTGGTCGTTGTAGCTCTGGTGGACGTCGTGGGAAAGGCGCCCGCGTCCAAGTGACACCTCTGGTGCTGAATGGTCTTCACCATCTGTAGGAGATTCTCCGACATCGCCAAAAGTTGACATATCGTCTCCCATATCCAAGGGCAGTGGGTTATCGGTAGTGGAACGGCTACCAGGCCCCTCCGGCTTCCTGCGCTTGCGAGAGTTGTTCGGCCGACGTCGATAAACATAGTCCGGATATCTGTTGTTGAACGAGTCTTTGAGCTGTTTCGCCTGCTCCTGGTAGAACTGCTTCTCTCCCTAGTACAACAGGTCCCTAAACTTGAGATGGAAAAGGTCGAAGGCTGACAAAGACGACTCATACCGACTGCATGGCGTTCCACTCCTTGCTCAAAATCTTGCTAATTTCCCCAGTTCGCATTGCTTGGTTCTCGGCTGATACTTGGGGTCTACGCCGTCGAGCAAAGATCATAAAAGCATTCATGGGCCGTTTTGGAGTCCCATCGGCGTTGAGCGTTTGAGACGTCAGAGCCGTACTCTCATCTACACCGGGTTTTCCAGCCGTGGTTAGTATAGTGGGATCGGTGAATAGTGGGCTCAAAGAGGGCGTACCTTCCGTGTCGGTTTCTACTTTTAATGGGTCTATGTATTGCGCGTAACTGCCGTCGTCTGAGCCCGATAACGAGCCCCGCTCATCTCTATCGTGTTGGCCGTTGGGGTAAAAGTGATGTTGTTGTTGTTCTGCTGGCACCACGTGCGGCCTTGCCGAGTAGTCAAGATTATAGCGACTCATGTGGATAGTGGGTGTAAGGGAGAGAAAAGAGAGCGATCGAGATTGAAAATCAGAGGTGTTTTGAGCTGCAAATGTAAGGTTACGGTGATCGGCACGGGCGCAAGTCTCAGGTGCACGGCGGAACAAAACGCGGATGCAGCCACAAGGGCGTGTTTAAACTGTTCGCTACCGTTAGACCACAACCACCCTCTTTGTTCTTCTCAAGTACTGTTGACGTATTATCCCAGGAAGACTCCATACCGTTAATGAGCCCAGTTCGATCGTCCAGCTTGAATCTGGCTCGCGGAGCTCATGTCATCGCTTGATCAACCCTTGTAACACAGGGCTCACAGGCACGGTCAGCGGATTACCAGTCCTCGAAACTTTTCCGAGAATTTTGGAATTCCTTCGTCTAGTAGGTTGCCTTTTTTGATACATTACCGGAACTCTAGATTCCTGATACGGCTAGGTCCGAACAAAAAAAAGGACTATTCGGCGCTCAAAATCCCCATAAGCCGCAAAAGGAACCGGACTTGTGATGTTTCAGAGAAGTGCTGCCATATACTTTCCGTCCAGTTTCATTTCCAGAAATCTGTGGCGCCGTCGTGAGGGATAGAAGTTACCTCCCAAACCAGTTGTGTGAGCCAACACCGCCTCCAATCAACAAATCAAAATAACTACCATAATCAGATATTTCAATCAGCGCGAATCTGTTAAAATATATATATTTGACGACCATTTGACAGAAGATCTCAGACGGGCGGACCCAACAATCCCACGTTGCTGCCTTGACGGACTTCCCCCCAAGTTCAATTGTGGGGCAAACGGAAAATGTACAAATCTGTCATTTTCCGAGTCAGACTGAACGTGTCGTACGTACGAAAATCAAGGATTTCTCTTTTAATCCCTCGCGAGGAGATCTCAAAAAGAATATTCCTGACGTGTGACATCCGTTGCTTTGAGTGGTTATTGCCAAACGAATCCATGCATGCTGTGCAAGAGCACATCACGGTTCCGAGTGGGGCGGAAATGGAACACTCCGACCATCCAACCCTTTCGCAAACCCACAACCGGTGATCATGAATCGGGCATTTTCCATGTCATGCCACGAACCTATAAACTGGTTAGTGAAGAAGCTTTCACAGGACTGAAAACGTATCCTACCAGTCGCTATCGCCCCCCCGTCCTTGGTTAAACACCGGAAATCGATCGTCCTCAATACGCCGATTGGTTCAAAAAACCCTGAGTTCAGGATACGAATGGAGCTCAAGACCTCACCCCGTGAGAAGCTACCGTGCTGGCAAGACACGATGCCACCTTCCTGGATAACATGCGAATGCAAAGTCGCCAGCTGAGTGAAGCGTGATCACAAGCCAGAGCGGAATGTGCAACAACTCCTAATAGAACAGAAAGAAGAGTTGGCAGCCCTTTTCATCATTCGGAGTATTCTGTTCAACTTTCATGCTGGTTCGTAACACTTCGACGACATATGACAACCGACGACCACTGTTGCGTTCTCTGATGACGTTTCGATCAGGCGGAAAACACTCGTGAACCTGAAGTGTCTAAATGTAGAAAGACAGATCGAGGGGGAAGGCCCCATTTTAGCTGTTGCTCACAGACAATCAAAGTCCTCGAGTTCGCCGTGTGGCACTTTTTTGAGATCCTCTTGGCAAGGTGTACATAGATACCAATTCCAATCCTCACGGCCAATCACGAGTCTGCCGAGGGGGGGATTCTGCTGATCCCGTCTGGAGATGGAGAGAAACAAGTTTTTTTCCGGTCATTCCTCGGACGCACTGTGTCCTAATCTCCAGGCAAATAAGGAACTGGGTGCAGTTGGGGCCTGCTCTTCCTTCTTGAAAAATGACCTTGACGCGAAGGCTTGTAAATTATGAAAACGTCCCTAGGCACTTGACAGACCTAACGACCGCGATCATAAGCTTTCAAAACACATCTGTGTCTCGCTTGCAGATAAGTTCGGCGCCTGACCTATGAGCAGGTCAGGCGCACTTAAACCTTATCAAACTCGGCGAATTGCGGAGGCCAAGTGTGGTGTGGGGCGGGGGAGAGAAAGAGATAAGCCGTTTATAGATAACAAATCACGGGAAGAGAAATCTGCAACTCATGAAAGAGCCAATGGTGCTCATGTCTCCCCCTCCCCACCCCCCTCTAAGCCTCGCGTCGAGTCTTTCGTCTGGGGTAACATTCCAGGTGCCTTCCAGCCCTTCGAATTCGAAGAATTTGCTAAACCCAACGGCGCGATGTCCGAGAGAAAGCCACCCAAAAGAAGGTGAAGAAACCCGTTAATGAAGCCAGCGCGTAAAAACGAGCAGCGGTGACCCTGACGTGATCGGGCAGGTCAGGGGTATTTACGCGCTAACATTTGACCTTTTGGCGTGGTTGCACTTGGGTTGCACTCTGGAAGGTTGATAAGACTCGATCAAACTCGATCACAGGGGAGGTGAAATTCTCACCGTCAAACGGCGGTACACGGATCTTGCAGGTTTCGTTTGTTTTTCTATTTTTTGATTTTAAATGAAAAAAACAAAAAGGACAAGGAACAGTGCAACCTACCCCGTTAACCCTTCAAATTAAATTTGCAAGATATAAATATGTTGTGGGGTAGTGGAAATAACGGATTACTTATCATTGTCAGAGCTGTTGCCAGACGGGATAGAGTCAGTTGAAAAAAAAAAAAAAGGAAATTCCCACGGAGTGACATGTTACAAGTACACGATCGGAACGGGTCGGCAAGTCGGCGATTCCTACCTTGCTTCCTCTCATCTTATCAGAGAAGATCTTGTAACCGTCGGCCGTGCCTGCGCACCAAGTTATTATGAAGTATACTCTTACAGATGCAAGTATGTATTTGGTATCTTTCAAAAGGAAGAAGAATCTCTGAAACCTGACATGATGACTCGACAGACTTCCCCCGTACTTCTGATCAACGTGTATACCACTTAGGGCTGCGGCCTGGAGAAGTTGCGAATCGTATTGTAAGCCTTATGCGTGCGGGTAAAATATAAGACTAGGATCAAGTTTCGCCGTCGCAGATAACCGTCGGATCACCTTCCAGAGCCAATGCCATTGCAGCGTTCTTGGATACGAACCCAAAGCCCTTCGTCTTGACGTCGGAGCGAGGTTTTCTGACCATCACAGGCCGTTACAAAGGCGTTCCCATCTCAATTATAAGTATTGGGATGGGTAGTCCAAACATGGATTTTTTTGTACGCGAAGCCCGGGAATGTTTGAGCGGCGACATGCTTATTGTCAGGTCCGTATACGCCCGCAGCCATGGGTCTCTCTGCTGCGCCTGTGATTCTAACCTAAGCTATTAACGACAAGGCTTGGATCATGTGGGGCCCTCGTGGATGTCCCAGTTGGTTCTGTTGTGGTTCCAAAGGCTAGTGTGGCCATAAGCCGAAATGTAGACTACGATTTCCATAATACTGCAGTAAATCGCGATCCACCTTACAGAATCAGCAAACCGGTGGGCTTCCTCTCCGAGATGCATTCCATCCAAAACTCGCTTATTTTGAGTTTAGGTCTCCGCGGATGTGGCGCTTCACCTCGAGGTGCGTGAAAAACCTGGCTTTTTCCACACAAAAAAAGGAGGGTTGAGAATATTAAATTTTCGAACTCAGGTATGCAAGGCGCTCCGAGAGTCGAGACCTCCTGGGTCGGATGCTACGATTCTTCCAGGGACAGTCAACGCCTCTGCCGACAGGTCCGTCCAGATAAGTGATCCAGGACCCGAATTTGCTATAATTATAGTTTTTCTAGCTTTTATTCATCCCAGGGGAGACAAACATCTTTCCCAGATCAGAACGCCGATCTCATAGCACAACTGCAAGCATCAACGCCTGATCTGGCTACCTTGGAAGTAAGCAAACAACAACGCAAAACAGGAGCGCCCATTAATTAATAGCCCATATCATTAGATGGAGACATTCCATCTGTATCATCTCGCTGCCTGTTGGGGTGGCGGAAATAGTCCATCTGCCAAATCGGCAGATCCACCGCTCGCAACTGGACCAGTGAAACCGGTAGCCTCCTTGTCCAAGTCGCCTGCCAGCTCTGCTACTTCGCCTCGCCTCGCGTCCCCAGACAGTGTCATAAGGGCCGCTGCCGCGCAGATGATTTTCGCCTCTAGAACGTCGCAGGGGTTCATCACACCTGATCAAGTGACCGAAGTCGAACGGTGGACTGGTTTGGTGCGTGTTTATTTCCAGATAACCACAAGCATGGTTCACGGCAACTGATATAACCGATTTGAAAAAAAAAAAAAGGGTGTACTGAACGCTCTCATCAACATGGAAATACCTGCGGACGTACGTGTTCCTGTCACAAAACGTCGCTTCTGCGTTAAATTCGGCCTATTGTAGCGGCTTCATTCGGAAACAGCCAGCGTCTGGGAAACCATATCAGAAAGTGTATAATAATGATTTAACATGTCAAATACCAACGTGCCCAAATTCGACCCCAAAGTGCGGTAACCATATTGAGCGATCTGTCCGAAAGTCAACCCGAAATTTCTGGCCTTGAAAGGTTCTTTATTGCAGACTACGGTATTGTGTGTGTAGTTGTAAGATCACGTTCATGTTTAATCGATCAAGTCCGAACCGTTGTAAATCACATCTACAACATCAAAATCATGCAACGTCAATGCATCCACGCGTGAGATGAAAGGACAGTCTTCAATACGAAGATAAATAATACGAGCCGGGTGAAAGGCCTCTTCCATGGCGATCATGGAGGATAGAATATTTGCCGAAGGTGCCAGGACCGCCGAGGAGACAGGTTTCGACCCACGACCTGGGTCTTGACGGCGAGGCTTTCTCAATGGCCGAATCTTCCTTTGCGACAAAATCTCCCCGTCTAGCTTCGCCTTCCCGCTCCCCCATCCTGGTAGGTGGCTGCCCGTGTTCACAACGACCCCACGGGCGGCCATACCCAGGTCGTACCCACGAGGGTCACGCTCGAGGCGTGTGTTTCTGGTCTTCACCACCGCCCGCAGGCCATTAATGTCAATATCGTCGCAGCCCCAAAATGACAGGGCCTCGAGACGCGGACAGAACCTGACGCCGTGTTTATTCTGGACACCACCCGTGGGGAGTCGCCCCGCACCAACAGCCCTCTCTTGCAACCTCTTCATCATTTCTCCCACGCCAGTGCAGGTGTCGAGTGACAAAGATACCAGGACCGGGAGGTATCCCAGCATCGCCTCAGTCTTTCTTTGTTCTGATGAAATGTCAAGGTGGGACAACGTGAGGTGGGTTAGGTGTGGAAGCCGTGGATCACGAAAAATGGACTCGAGTCCTGGAAGAGTCGGTAAGGGCATACCGCCTGTCGTCCTTGCCCTCGTGTCCGAATTAATAATTTCCAGCTTCTCGAGGCCCGGAAATATGAACTTCCGGATGACAGAGGATATGCCCTCCTCGCTAGCGCACTGGAGGCTCAGCTGGCGCAGCGAGGGCAACTCGTGACCGGTACGAGTGGCGGATGCCAGCGAAGCAAAGGACGCCTGGTACCAGCTCGTGTGCTCCATCTCGGCAGCCCGTTTGGTCTGGGCCTCTTCGACCCACAGATCCAGCTTTTCCAATACTGGAGTATCAAAAAACGTCATGACGTGGTGAACATCGCCTGGAAATGGGTAACTCCAATCTAGCCTTTTCAGGCAATGGAGTTCCACGCGACGGCGTTTCGGGCCTTCGGGGTCGACGCTATTCGCGGGGTCGTCGTGAAGGACGGCGTCGAGCCGTGGGATTGCATTAGAGAGGCTGAATTCTTCCAGACGCGGGGTGAACGATAGAAATCGGCATAACGATGTTAGATAGAATTGGTAACCGTAGGGTCCAACAGTCGTTTTCGTGGAAGGATAGGAAAGAATGACAGATGTAAGGTTCGCGAGGAAGTGTGAGGGTAAACTAAACAGCGGGATTTCCCGCAGCTTCAAATGTTTTAAATTGCTCCAAGTTGGATTACCCTCCTCGTCTGGACCATCTGCCACGCCTCTCAATGCATTTCGTCTCAACAGGGGGCGGGTCGTGGCAAAAGATGGGCTGTGCTGAATGATTGAAAGATTGAGCGACCGGAGTTGGGGAAAACTATTTAGCGAGTTTTTTAAAAGATTTGTGACCTTCAGAATCGCGTCTGGGCCGTGACATTCTAGGGCGATAGATCGTAAGCGCCCATGTTCATTTGAAAGATCGTCGAAGAGTGCTGATACTCGTTGGTTCTCCCCAAAGACGGACACGTCCATGGACCCTCGATACACGACATCGAGCAGAGCAGACCGCGAGCGCTCCAGAAACGACTGGCGTGCCTTTTCGTTCCACGAAGCTCCACGGTATGAGAGGCACGACCAGAGTTGCGGGGTGGTGAGGGCTACGTTCCTCCAGCGCTGGCACACGTGTGAAAGGATGATCGGAATCGGGTGACGCGTCTTTGCACCTGCGCACAGCTCTTCATCGTCCAGGCCGTCGGATTCAGCAACGATGAGGTCCACAAAGACATCGATGAGCAACTCGGTTGGGAGCCAGTTGATAGGGAACCTCTCTGCCTCCAATTCTCGCGCCTTGGTCTGAAGTAACTCTTTCTCGTCAGAGATCGAGTTTTTGAGCCTTTGCATATCGTCAACCAATTTCTGAAATTCTCGTTCACGCCGTTCCAACACTCCCAACTGCGCCTGAACAATCGCGACTTCGACGTCGATGGATGCATTATTCCGCCTCGCCATTCGAGTGGGTTTTCTGATCTTTTATAAAGGTTACGAAATATCTGATAATTGAGGAGTTTTGTCTATGCCGCTCGAGAAAAAGGTAAGTTGAAGCGGGTGTAAAGGCCCGAAAAACCCGAAACGATTCAATGATCAATGTTCGGATGACGTAATCTGTATTCTTCCCCTTAAAAGACACTATCATGACACTAAACCAAGCAAGGAGTGCCGACATTGCCTGCAATTCGCTTCTTTCGCGCATTTAGGTTGGTGAGTGCCGCTCTCGTTCCTCTCCTCATCGTCGTCCTCGGCGTTCACTCTACGTTCTTTTTCTCTCCAACGCACCGGATCTTGGCCTCATGCCGCCTCTTATTAGGTCATAAATTACTCTATATCAGGTGAGCCCTGGAAATGCAGGCAATAGCATCAAAAAATTATGGCTAGTCGGCCAGGGGCATTCTCCGCATATAAAAAGCTTGTTTTTTCGGGGTACCTCCTTTTCTCTCTATCATGTTGGTGGCTCTCGTAGGCTTTCTGCTTGCAGCGCCTGCGCTTGCTAGGTCAGCGGCCCAAGCACCTCTTTCTCTCGATGGTATTTACCATAATAGTGCTCAAGCATCTAATGTCTCGAGTTGTGCTGGTACGTGATACACCATCGGGCCTTGGCCAGCGTGTTAACCTCTCAAATCCTTTTTCGAAACCTAGGCTACTCCCTTGGATCATTGTCCGAGACCAAGACAGGACTTACGGCTCAGTTAACGTTGATTGGGAACCCTTGCAATGTCTTTAGTGACGATATTACGAACTTAACGATTCAAGTTACCTACGAAACAACTACACGGTATGTGTTTTACAACATAGAAACGCGTGTTGCGGTCCCAATAACCTGGTGTCTCTCAGGCTCCATGTCAATATATTCGACACCGATGACGAGCAATACACCATCCCTGAATCGGTTATCTCACGCCCTTCCCCACCGACTGCGTCGTTTAGGAACGAGTCGGATTTGGTATTCAATTATGACCCGTCTCCTTTCGCTTTTTGGATCACCCGTCGTTCACAACCCAACGGAGCTCCCATCTTCGATACAAGGGTGACGTCCCTACCAATGGCCCCGATTGGACCTGTTATTGCGAACGACAATACTACTGCTCTTAATGGATTTCCGCTTATATTTGAAAAGCAATACCTCCAAGTACGTACTTGACATTTTTTTTTTGGGGGGGAGAGCTTTTATTAAATTTTGTACCCCAGATCTCGTCAGCCCTGCCGCTTGACGCCAACATCTACGGGCTAGGTGAAGTCATTGCCAGTTCGGGATTCAGACGGGATATTGGCGCTGGTGGGGGCTCCATCCAAACGATGTGGGCGCGTGACGTTGCCGACCCGATTGATGAGAACATGTGAGCCCAACTCCTCTTTTCTCCCCTCCACTCGAAACTCGCCAATTTGCTAAAACAATGGAATGTTCTCACACGCAGATATGGTTCGCACCCCATTTACCTCGAGCACCGCTTCGATGAGTCGACGCAAGAGTCGCAGTCACACGGTGTCTTCCTGATGAGGTCAGTGTTTACTCCCGAGGGGGGTCGTACACCTCATGAAATAAAGTATTTTTAACTATTTGATGGCCGTAGTGCGGCAGGAGGCGATATCCTTCTTCTCACCCCACAGAAATCGAATGTGTCACTGGTCGAGTACCGGATGATAGGGGGGGTTCTTGACTTTTACTTCTTCTCCGGTCCGAACCCGAAAAGCGTCATAGAACAATATGGAGATCTGATTGGGCTGCCCACGTGGCAACCTGCTTGGGGTTTTGGCTTTCAACTGTGCAGGTAAAGGCCGTAAATCACGTTCTTCCTTTCTTAAATGCTAAATCAGTTCGCTTAAACAAAAGATGGGGTTACCACGATATCAACGACACAAGACAACAGGTGACTAGCATGAGAGAAGCAAACATACCACTCGAAGGTCGGTCCCAGATACTATCTCATTACCCGTGCCTGAGAACTTTTGTCTTATTTCTTTTTTTTCTCGCTACAGTAATGTGGAATGATATCGACTTGTACCATGCCGTTCGCGATTTTACGTCCGACCCGGTCACGTTCCCTGCCGAGGCCATGCGTGAGTTTACAAAAGAACTAGTGAGTCACAATGATTAAGCCAACTTTTATTGGGAATCCATACCTACACCCCCAATCAGGCCTCAAACCATCAGAAATGTGAGCATCTCGTCATCGCCGTAAGTGCAAATCTTTGAACTAACAAACGATCGTAATGCCCGCCAGATATCCCCATTGTCGATGCCGCGATCCCAAAACAAGTGAATACCTCCGACATTGTAAGCAATCCCCCCGGCGGAGAAAATAAGCGTACCTTGAGCTAATGTCTATTCTAGTATCATCCGTACACCAGAGGGGTTGAGCAGTACGTGTATCCGCGAACCTTTATAATTGCCTTTTACTGACGGAAAGAATTCGAAAGGGATGTCTTTATTACCAATCCCGACGGGTCAGAGTACATCGGGCAAGTCTGGCCCGGGTATACGGTGCGTCACATAATTGCTCCTAAGATGCTTACCATTAGCGCTCAACTGTCTAACACACAGGTCTTCCCAGATTGGTTCCAAAACAACACTCAACAGTGGTGGACCGAAGCCTTACGCAATTGGACTGAAGGCGGCATCGAATTCTCTGGTATCTGGCTGGACATGAACGAAGCTAGTTCGTTCTGCGATGGGTCGTGGTAAGCTTCCGAATTCCGCGCATAATCAAAGAAAAACGTCACGATCGTTTTGGTTCATTAGCGGAACTGGAGCTAACCTCACGAACACGAGCGTTCCGTTCCTCCTGCCTGGAGACCCTGGGAACCCGATCACAGGTTTGCCCCATTCCCCCCAACCGCTGTCCTTGTGCCTAACAGCCTTCTCTTGAATTTCGCAGACTACCCTGAATGGTAAGTTTTCCCTTGAGGGGGAGGGTGTCTCTTACGACATTCTTTTACGACATTTCTTTTGCGGAATCTGATGGTGGGGTTCTTTGGCAGTTACGACGCTACGATCTCAGGCCCTAGTGGAAACATCACTGTTAATGGGACCCTCACGTGCCGCCCAGAACGGGCCACCATCGCCAAACGCGGACTCGGTGCTGGCAAACAAGCGGGGGTTGACCTGAACACACCGCCTTATGCTATCCATAACGGTATGCCCGAAACGTCGTGTCCTTGGCTGCGTATAGTATAGTGCTAAAAACTCGGATTTTTTTATTAGGAAACGGACGGCTTTCGTTGCATGCTTTGGCAACGAATGCCTCCCACGCTGATGGACAGGCCGAGCTGGACGTGCATAATCTCTGGGGTCTGATGGAGGAGAAGGCGACGCATCTTGCTCTTCAGGAGATCCTCCCTGGCAAACGCCCGTTCTTGATCAGCCGTTCGACGTTTTCGTCTGCAGGAAAATGGACCGGCCACTGGGTGAGATTTTTTTTCGGCGTTTCTTTATCTCCTGTATCTGAACATTGACGTCTTCCATTATTATTAGCTCGGGGACAATTTTAGCTTGTGGTCTTATCTCCGGTTCAACATAGCTGTGAGTGGCGTCCCTTCATGTGATCGTCCTGTCCTGTCCTGTCCGCTTGTTTGCTTGGTTGTCCATAACGCTCAATTGTGGCTTAGGGTGTACTTCAATTCCAACTATTCCAAATACCCTTCGTTGGAGCGGACACATGTGGTTTTAGTACGTATAGATTCACTATCGGACCAAACATTAGGACTTAGATTTCTGTTTTAAAGATGGGAATACAGACGAGGAACTGTGTAATCGATGGATGCAGCTCTCGGCATTCACACCGTTTTATCGGAACCACAATGTAAAAGGGGCCATCTCGCAGGAGCCATATCGCTGGGACAGCGTGGCTAACGCCTCTAGGACTGCTATCGCTATTCGCTATGCAATGATCCCGTATTGGGTGAGAGGTCCTAGTACGACTGTTCTTCTGGATCCTATTGTTGACTTGAGACGTTTGATAGTATACCCTCTTCGCGAACTCGTCTATCCGGGGAACGCCCCCCGTGCGCGCGCTGTTCTTTGAGTTCCCGAATGAGCCTGAGTTGTTCAATGTGTCGACTCAGTTCCTTGTGGGACGTGATATACTTGTGACCCCTGTGCTTAATCCTAATGTCACCACTGTTGATGGTGGGTTTTTTATTACCTTTGGCGCGTTAGCTCGCTTTTTAACCCGGCGCTTGTTTCTTTTCTTTTCTTTTCTTTGCATGACAGGTATCTTCCCAGGACGTGGTAGCGTGATCTGGCGAGATTGGTATACGCACGATGTCGTGAACGCTACACATGGCGCCCCAACGACTCTCGACGCTCCTTTAGGGCACATCAACGTCCACATCCGTGACGGTTCTGCCATCCTCCTCCACGCGAAACCCGCATATACAGTTGAAGAGACCCGACAAGGCCCATTCTCGTTGCTCATTTCTCAGTCTGCTAATGGTATGGCTTTCGGCTCAGCTTACCTCGACGACGGTGTGAGCAGTCCACCTGGCCCGAACAAGATCTTGACGTTTGAGGTCACGAAGCGTCAGGTTAAGATCACTGCTCGGGGACCGTTTGATGTGAAGCAGCAACTATCAGAAGTCACCATCTTGGGCGTGGGCTCGAAGCCGTCCCGAGCTACTGTGAATGGACGAAAAGTGGACAGCTTCAGTTTCTCTGCGCAACAAGGGAAGCTTGTCGTCAAGACTAACATCAACCTCAATAGTCAGACCACTCTTGAGTGGAATTGAAGAACGTTTTTTTTGATTTTATGAACGCGTTCCCTTATCGCGCTGATATACATTTGTAGACATATGCATTCATGTTTTCTTTATCAATAGATAGATTGTTACATTTTGCAACCTCGGATTACGTTTATTCTCTATCTGCACTGGGCATCGTATCCTGACGATACTGAACGTTTAACGTTCAAAGTTTGGCATTCAAGAATGTTGGACCCTGGAAGGTGTTGTAAAGATCATCGAGACACGTTCCGAATCATGAAACTTACTGGATAAACCAAGTCTGGTCCTCAGCGACGCAGTTCCCGCCATGTGCGTTCTGAGTAGCCTGGCAATTAGGTGCAACGAAATCAATCACCCCGGCCTAAAATTCGCAAGTTCGCATCATTAAATAATCTGCGGGTAAGGGGTCAGCTATACTTGCCCAGTCATTTTTGCAGTACATAAGGGGAGTGATGGCTTGATTTAAAAAGAAGGTCTTGCAAGAAGCGAAAGTCATCACGACGGTGTTGGTGGCCTGACGACAGGGTTAAAAACGTGAGTTTACGAAGTTTAGAATTTTCGTTGAAGTAACTTACCCCAGTCCCGATGTTGATAGGGTCTCCTACGAAAGGGTTCGGTCAACGAATCTAATATATTTTGCACGATGGGAAACTAACCAAAGTTGACGCTGGCGAATTTGAGAGCATCAGAGATGACATGACAGTCGTTTGGGTCTGGCCCTCCGCCGGCTGGCTGGAAGCAATTCGTGAGACCTATAGGTAACGTCAGTGGAGATATTTGTGATACGAGCGCGAGACGGGGGGGAGGTGATTTACAGGTGTTTCCACAGACGTTAACTTGCTGTCGCTTTTCGAGGCTCGTGGGCGGCTGAAGGGATTTCGCGTCAGGACAGAAAACTTGTTCGACTTTCACATTGTTCTCTTTCCCGATGAACGTCTCGGAAACTGTAACTTGCCCTTTACAGATCGTTCCTACGACAAAAATAATCAGCAAATTCATCCCCCGGCCGGGTTGTAGGCATACCAGTTTCGAGCGGGGTAGCCCATACAGAGGCAGCAGAAGTGAGGGCGAGGAGAGCTAGGAATTTAGGTTGCATTGTCGAACTAGGAAGTTAATTCAAAAACTCCTCACCTCCTCACATTCTTATACACTTACAAGAGGCTCAAATCGGACACCGCCGAAATAACTTTTCTCTTCGATTTCCATACTCAGGCGGGGAAGGGATCGCAGGGAGGGGAGTAGAGCCCGAAAACACCCACAAGAGTGACAGGATAATTGGGCTTCGTTGGAGACAATCAAATCAAATAAAGATATGTCATCCTCGTTTGTAGGTTTGTAGGAAAAATATTTCAGAAATAGCACTTACGCTGGCGCTGGCATGCGTAAAGCTGCGAGGCCCCACGTTGGAGACTATAATGGAAGCTTTAACCGACTGGACCGGGTATTCAAAAATACAAGGGGGGACATATTCGTCCATATTATAGGACATGTTTGGATCTCTGAGGCTACGATTCGAAGAGGGTGGGTGGGCCCAGGTAATTTAGATTTTGGATATTTTGACGGGGATGGTTGAAAAAAAATTAAGAACACTCGATCGTGATTCGGACGCGCTTATAAATATAAAAATATAGGAGGTGATCATGATCGAAGTTGTATGCTAAAAGGGATAGTAAAATAGCAGATACATGGTGCTTCTTTGCGTATTTAAGGGGGCTCTATATCGTTAACCAAGACCAACATGAACTTTGTCAGACCAGCGATGCTTAGGTAGATTCCAAACGGCAATCAACTTCATGATTCTATACACCCTCGCACACATTTATAGACACAGACATAAACATTCTCGATATGTTTCGCAACTGCCACACCGGGTAAAAAATATTCACCTAGGTAGAAATTCAGGTGTGTTGTACCCTGATAAAATTGATTATTATATGCTTTAAAAGGTCCAAACGTGTACGACTTACTGGACGAACCACGCCTGGTCAGCGGCTACGCAATTACCGCCGTGCGCATTCTGCGTTGCCTGACAATTGGACCCAACGAAATCAACAAGTGAGGCCTATACACCGTTGAATATCAATTAGTTTCTCAGTGGATTATGATGGTGGGGTACTAACCCAGTCATTTCGGCAGTAAGTGAGGAAGTTAACATCTTGATTTAAGAAGAAAGTCTTGCACGAAAGGTAGGTCATTATAAAACTGCTATCAGGCTGTTGATGAAAATACAATAAGAACAATACATTTGATGAATTCAAGGAGAGCTCGACTTGCCCCGATTGTAAAGGTTGGTCCTATAGATTCCAGACGTATCAGAAAGTAAAAATATTATTGTTGTAAGTAAAGAACTAACCTGTGTTCTCGTTGGCAAACTTGAGAGCATCCGCAATGACATGGCAGTCGTTGGGGTCTGGACCTCCGCCAGCAGGCAAAAAGCAGTTGGTTGCGCCTGAAAATAATGTTAACAAAGTTCTTCGCGGAGCGAGAAAACGGAAAATGAAATTTACAAGGAGCTCCACAAACGTTAACCACTACTTGTCTAGCTTCGAGGCTCGTTGGTGGCTGGAAAGACGAGGGCTCGAGGGACGTGGCGTCAGGGCAAGTAACATGTTCGACTTTGACGTTATGGTCCTTCCCGATGTACTCTTCGGAAAGCGTAACTTGGCCTTTGCAGATAGTTCCTACAATGCACGATATATCGATCAACATACAACAAACTGGAGTCCAAGGTTTTTTAACGTACCGGCCTCAAGGGGGGAGGCCCACGCAGAAGTGATAGAGGCGAGCGCGAAGAGAGCGAGGAATTTAGTTTGCATGATGTTTTTGTCGAGCTAGGGACCTGAGGAAGGTTAGTTTTAAGCACACCGTCCTCCCCCCTTATATACCTCCCACACAACATTTTCTTTGATGCCACCACCAATGACAGACATTCTTCCTTCACATTGGTCGCTATGCATTCACACGGGCAAGATTGCCCGCAAAACGAAAAACAGCAAGAGAATGAAAAAAAAAAGATACAAGGACGCGTCGCGACGACCTAGTTTCCCAACGTAGACAATTGATCAAATAGAAGACGTCAGAATCCGAATATGTACGTGAAGTAGTTGGGAAGAGAACTCACACAGTATAGGGCCTATGACGTACGAAATAGCGGCATGGCCCCGCGTTGGGCGCTGATAATGAAAACCAGCCCGATGGTCGGACCAGGCCTTGTACTTGATGTTATGCAGGGAGAAGGTGTACCAATATGGGGCCAATTTAAGTCTTTAAAGGTATAGTTACGAGCTCGAGGCGAGAGATTAATTCGAATGGTTGTTATACGATTTCGACGAAGAGCCTTGATAAACAGAGGTTGGAGGGGGGGGTTCGAAGGCGATGGTGTATGTGGGTAGTATTTACGCATAGATCCATGGATACTTGACGTTCTCGGAGAGCCGCGATTGTGAACTTTGCGCACTTGTACTTTGAAGTCCTACTGTATGGTTTGCATGCGGCATATTCTAAAGTTACGTCCGATCTAAGTTACCACCAGATTAGAAGGTTGAATAACTGTGACTCTGAAGTCGATACCGGAACATAAGAACGAGATATTCTTCAAGCTTCATTGTTCGTATGTATTCCATTCTGATGAACGTAATGAAGAGACTTAAGAAGTAGCATTTAAGTCGTTACTGAAAAAATGTCGGCGTTTGGAGGTAGCAGTTAAGGGTAGGCCTGAGTCGCGCCTCGGCCTTCGATACTTTAATTCCATCGATCTAAAGTTACAACGAAATCGAGCTATACAGGAACTGTAAGCATCTCCTCAAAATCATTCAAATTTAAGTTGCATCTGTCCGGAAAAATACAGAGTCCATACTAAAGCACCAGGATGTCCAACTTGAATACTCTTCCAAATACTAAAACTCGTCTATGCGTCGCGGTTCTGAACCCTATTTCAACCCGTCAGAATTCTACCTAGCCCTAACAGAGAAAATGATGGCATACTGGATGAACCATCTCTGGTCAGTTGCAACGCAGTTCCCACCATGCGCGTTCTGGGTACTCTGACAATTGAACGCCAGATTATCGATCGTCGAAGCCTATCGGGACAATCTATTAGTAATATTCCAGTTAATTAATATGGGGAGAAAACGCACCCAATTAGTACGGCAGTACACGAGATCGCCAAAATCTTGGTTAACGAAGAAAGTCTTGCAACTACTATAGGTCAACACGACCGTGTTGTTCGTCTATCCACCAACGTCAATGCTAGATTTGAGCAAATTGTTGGGTTTTTACGAGTGCGAAGAATCTACTTACACCTGTCCCGATTTGGAATAAAGCACCTGGTGAGCAGGGTTTGAGTCCATATGCAACATGCGTTTGACAGCGAGGAAGGTGGAGCTTACCTGTGTTCTGACTCTCGAATTTTAGCGCATCCGCGATCACATGGCACTCATTCGGGTCTGGCCCGCCTCCAGCAGGTAAGAAGCAGTTTCGCTGGCCTAATATTACGAATTTAGCTTTAGGTGTTCAGGAGGGGTGAGGATTGGGTGCCTACAGGTAGTTGCGCAGACGTTCGTCTGACGAGCCTCTAATGCGTCTCTTTGTTTGAACGATGAAGACGCGACGTCTGGACAAGTTGCGAATTCGACTTTGACATTCTTGTTTTCTCCTATGTACGTTTCTGAGAGTGTTTCTTGCCCCGCACACACAGCTCCTAATGATGGATCAGTATAACCCTGCAATCGAGTATACTATTGAATACGAACCTTCAGCGAGAGGACTGGCCGCAACACCAGAGAGTTCGACAAACCAAGCTAAAGCAAGAAGGATTGACGAACGCATATTCAATAAACGTAGGTGGACTTGTCAGGACACGAAGCATCGGGTAGAGTCGTCTGTCTCAATTATATACGCCGCATAAGGTCCCAACGCCCATCTATCCTGACTAGAGCAAAGTCTCGTTTAGCTTGAACGGAAGCCTTTTCATGATGGAAGTGGGCCTTACGACGGCCACTTTTCCCATATCGGCATATTCTTCCCGCGTAGGTGCACATGGGCTTATTGATGGAATGGAAGTGTAATGTGCCCAAGGAAGGTCACGAGCAAGGTATGGAGTGAGCTGGGATTGGGTGTGTTGTTTTTGGACGTGCCTCGTGAAGGAAAATGGCCTTCCCTGAAGTGAGTCATGCTGTAGTTCATTGACAGGTGCGAGATGAATATGATGCGAAAGAAATTGTGGGAGTTTTGGCGCAGTTGCCCATCAGAAAGGAGTCGGACCGGCCCTGTCACTTGAAGGACTGCGCGATCGCGACGCGCCGAGGGTCTACAGTTGACACAACTGGGATCATCGCGATTAAGGCGCCCCCCATACATCACCAATGTGACGGTAAAATATCATTGCTTGTTCTCGTCATGTCTCGTACGTTCCGTACTCTCAGTGTCTGGAGTCCCATCGTCGAATCTTGGAACAGATAGCCAGCGGTCGTAGCAATTGACGCAGACCCTATACTGAGAGGTACATCAAACGCGTCTTCTACTACCAGGGCAGCGCATCAGACTACTGTAAAGGAACTAAAAGCCCGATATGACTCACCTAGCACGAGTCACATCTTCCGTTTCTCCCCTCTAGGCACGTAAAATATCTTTTAATATAAGACTCATCAAAAGCACAGGATTCTTTAGTCTATTGAAAATGCTCTATGGGGCGTCTATATTCCAATAGTTACACTCCTGCGTGCATGCGGCATGAAAATTTCGAATGACCCTTGTCAAATTTAATCGGAAAAACCTGTTTATAAGTGAGTATTTTTTTCGATGTATGTAGAAATACGTCCGTACCATGCTATTCAACGCCGTTGGTCCTCGTATGATAGACAAGAGGCGCTCAGCACCGCAGTGAACGTTGTGGGCTTCAGGCTGAGCGACTCAACAACACGTGAGCAGTAACTCAAAATCAACCAAAAATAATAAGCGTAGAAATTAATCCGATATCTCCGAGTCTGATCTTTACATACCCAACTCCCAGGGCTCAGCGGCATTGAATCCATTCTTCAACTTGAACTTGACTAGTATTATCCCATTTGGTGTATCCTGGCATCTTACCGACCTTCTCTATAAAAATTCGTTACTGCCAGCTCCGATTTCATGAAGATTTATGAATTTTTCGTTGCGTTCTGCAAATCTGGAACGGGTCCTTGGACACTTTTGGCTTTATTTTCAGTTTTTTTTGTTGGCCAACGACATAAAAATCTCGTCCGCTCGCGTCTTGGCTGGCTACGGGCGAATATGTTGACGATGGAAGGTAAATCACTATGGTAGATTGATTTGGTTTCCTGTAGTTTCTGCCGGTACGCGACTTGTCCATGATAACTTTGCCTCAACCATTACGGTATCTCCTCATGGGCCTTCATAGTCCGATCATGAATGATGGAGCTCAAGTTTTCGCGTTATCAGAAATGAAGTGATCTGCTGGAACCCCACATTGAGGCGTTAACAATCTCTATACTTAGGGGTCTGCGACGTGGCTCCTTTCTTGAAACGGTCAGTTACCTACAAGTAGTCCAAGTATTCTGTGATGGTGCGTACTTCCCATTAAATAACAAGTACATATACTGATTATTGACCAAGACAAAACTTCATGTTCAACCAGGAAAACGAAAAAAATACCTTTCGCTAAACCTAGTGCAAGAAATTTAACACCGTTTAATGATGGAGAACACTATGCGGGGTGACGGTACGTTGAATCGGGAGCTGAGACTATCTGAGGAAGCGAAGAAACGGTGCGTATCCTTCGTTGTGGGTCCAAACCGGCTTGATCTATTCCCCAGACCAATCACCGAGACCCAGCAAGGAACGAAGGAGAAAACGTAGAACGAGATCTCACACCGTGGCGTTAATCCAAGGACTGCAAAGCCTACGAGGTTCACAGGCCTGTTCGCCCTCGTCAGCTACGTGATGACCAAATGCCCAACTCTCTCACAGCTCTACGATCACAACCAACAGCCCACCAGATATGGATAATCGTCGATATCCCTTCAGAAGAATCACAGGATACGATCCTCGATACCATACTAAAGATTACCCCAGAATACCTCCGGATGATCGGCCGCCGCGCGTACACATCTAATACTTCGCGCCCTCTAATTCACTATATTTGGAAAGGCAATGGACACAAATCTGCGAGTGGTATAATCCCCTGACCTAGAATCCCGAACCTAGCCCAAACAGTTCGTCAGAGGAGCAGAAGACAGTGACCTGATCTCAATATCCTTGGTGGGAAATGCCTGTGTTATTGCTGCGATCCGTGGGTTACCATGTATATAGATTAACAACGATGGGTTCAGCGGTGCAGCCTCTCCCCCCACCTAGTTGGTGACACAGTAGGAAACTCCAAACCCCATTGTTGCGAAATTGCTAGGCTACAAGACTCCTAATCCCGCTCGCTATATATTAACCGATGCCCACGATCTCATCCCGGCGGGGGATCTGGCAATGTGCGCTCCGACGTACATCAACCCGATCAGTTAGTACAGCCGCACTCAGTATCAAAGATCCCTTTAACGCACTACTTTGCACTTCCCTGAGTTTCCGAGAGCAACGGTGGCGGGGAAAGCGGAAGTTACGACCCCAGGGCTTGAGGGTACGGTAGTGGAGGGGCCTGTGAACTTGGTGGATGGGGATGAACCAGATGGATCTGTGGGACCAGCACGGGATGAATGGAGCTGGGTATCTTACCTAGCGTCGTCGTACTGTCTCGTCGTTGTCGTACCCCCGCATCAGCAAGGCACCCCCCTAAGTGGCGTATACGAAGCTATGGTGGTGAATGGGACATGCTGATTTGAACATCAATTGTGTGGGGCCTCCACTCCTCCTGTGCGGCAGCCATCTTTGTTGGGCTACAAGCCTCGCACTGAAGGATAATGTATATATTAGTAATACCAATCACAGCTGTATTAGTCGTAGTGGCACCATTGGTGCATCTAAGACATATCACTTACTGTCCTACTACCATCCTCACTCATTTCCTATCATCTATTCTCTATAATCTTTTTTGGGAACATTCTATGATTGGAGAAGCAAGGTAAAGCGGGGGAATAGGGGGACGACGAAGTTTGCGGTGATTGCCATAAGTCGCGGAAGTTCAGGATTGT
>MU150385.1:0-61867 GCA_015584075.1 Collybia nuda | reverse complement strand
CAAAACACGTTCTCTAATTCTAGTCGAACCACGGATCTTCTAGATGCATCCGGGAGTCGTTTCCTAGTCCCGGAGTACCAAATATGAAATATAACAATTGGAATGTCGGAGGCAATTTTTCTATTGCGAAACTCCTTAATTCAGGTCTTCATGCTTCAGGGTTTGATGCCCTCTGCTGCCCTCCTCAAAATCCAATTGGCCGATTTAATCCCCGTTCTACATATTCCCATCGTCGTATGAACTCAACCCATCTATATTGAATTAGATCACCTTGCCGAATCGGAAATGAACCTAAAAGGAGGTCTGGAAGATCACCACGGGGCGGGAACAGCAGTTTATGAGACCCTATTTGCTTGGTACCATTTCTAACGGTTCACCAAATTTGTTTTCTACACCTCGAATCAATTCAGTAAGTACCCCCATATTGTCGTAGCGGCCTCTCATACTAATTTGGAAAAATTTCAGCTTTTCTAGAGGGGGTCAGGGGCATATTTAATAAGCGCCGTCCTTATTGTTTTCTTATTGTCTTATTTTTTTACTAGAAGTGTCCCATGGGAGTCAAAGAACAATTACGACTTGCGTCATTGGCTTGATCTCGCTTTGATGCAACGTCCGAGTCGCAATCTAAACCTTGGACGCTATTCGTCCGGAATCATATAAAATTGAGGTGCAATATTTGCGGGACTACCAGACTAATCGCACATCAGTCGGATTCCCCCGTACCACGCTCCCCCATACCACTATTCACCTGACCTACATGGACTCCTTCACCGCGATCACTACCTTTGAGGATGTCCCTACCTCCACCCCCACCAACGAAGAGGGAGGCGGCAGTGGAAGCACTGTCTACTGTGTTATTGCATGATGATAGCACTTGTACGATCAATTCACTTTTCGATCAATCACACTGTACCACTACCCATCGTGAGTCCTAGTCAAGATTTATAGAATATCCGCTGATTGACCAACTTTAGATTGCGGACACCACATATCTTCATTCGATTGCAACACATTGTATTTGTCGTGCTGTCTATTGCACCTTCTTGAGGGGAGAAGGCGCATATTCATCGCACACACCACATTCACACCACACACTTCAACATTATTCAGTTCGGCTCATCATTAAAGGAACAACATCATTGTACTTCTATTTTTACTACATACACATTACTATTAGGGGCGAAGTCGCGGATATTCGAATTTCTATCTTCCGCGAATTATTAATGCACCACATTTGATACTACGACATACCTGATGAGCGTCCCATGCTCCTTCATCTGGAGAAATAATATTTGATTAATCCAGAGTCACTGAACTCAAGGGAAAATGGATAGGATTAATTGATGTCATGTTGGCTTTCTGGTGAGTCCTCGATCACCAGTGGTGCCCAGAGGATAATCAATGAGGATCAAAAGAGTTCTTCCCTTATACCATCAAATAAATGGACGGCCTCCCATAGGCACTGAGATAGACTAAAAGCAAAGAGGTGATCGTTCCTTCTATGGAAGGAGAATATATTCATACCACTAAGCATAAACGTCTCATGATCAAGAGTTTACACGGATTCGTATTGATGAAAACAAATATGATTTTGGTAATATACAGTGATTTCCAATTCTAAAGATACAATGCGTACTCATAATGGCGGTGTTAGTTGAGATATACAATAAACGTAGATAAAATGTTTTTTCCTTCTAAGACCCAGTCTTTCTCTAATAGTCATATCCTCCAGCGGACATTGCAGATGCTGAAGCTGCGGCCGTTAAAGGAACAGTCGTTGGCGCTGGTTGGCTTAATGTGGTTCCAGAGGATTGAGCGGTGGGCACAGTAGTGATAAGGGGCTCTTTAACGTCCGAAGAACCTGAGGCGGAGGGGGAGATGATAATTGTGGCTCCGTTAGCCATTAGACTTGATAACACACTGGATGCATCCTCCGGGGAAAGTGTGCGTGTCTGTGGGGCGAATGTCGTTGGTTGTGCAGTAAGGGTCACAGTTACAGTTACTGGGCCAGTACCATCATCGGAAGGGGTTGCAGTTGATTCGGCAGATTTTCCAGATGTTGATGCAGATGTGGGTGTTGACTCAGACGCGGGTGAGGATGTAGCCGTCACAGGGGTAGCGGTTTCAGAGTCGGGGTCATCTTCATCTTCGCACTCCATATCACACTCGTCACCATTGTCGCCATCATCGTTATCGGGAGAAGCAGTCTGAGTCGGCTCGTCCGCCGCAGATGAAGAGGTAGCTATGGCAGATATAGTCGTAGACGCAGCGTTCTGGCTACTGCTATCGTCTGTAGTGGAAGACGAGTTTCTCGTTGCGGTGCCAAAGAGGCCGCCCGATGCGCCACTTGCTTCTATGGCAGACAAAGCACTCTTCTCGCTAGTACATGTCACGAGCTGTGCCCAAGGTCTATTAGATTTGAAGTATATGTTTGGGTGGTTTGACTCACTGTCCCAGCTTCTCGGACAGAAGGTAGGGCGAAACATTTCTGGGTTGCAGAACACTGTCCACCGGATGTCTTCCATTTTCCTTGTACACACACGGCAACACCACCAGATATACAAGCTTTATCCTCATCTTTATAATTTAAGATAAGTAGAAGAACATTGCGTTGCTGAGTAATACTTACTAGTGCAAGGATCTGTCTCCTTGATAGCCTGAAAGAGCGTGTTGAGTTTCTGCGCTGCTTGTCCATTTTTTAGAAGAGTCGCGTTGTCTAATGCGGGAGTTGGTGCTGAACGAACGAGCGTAGCTGTCACAGCGGCGAGAAAGAAAGTCGTTAGGGTGGATGAGAACATGGCCAGCGATGAATAGAGGAGTTATTGAAAGTTGTTCGGATTGAGTGATGAACGTAAAGATCGTAAGGAGCTCCTGGCTCAACAGACTGAAGGAAGAAAGGGAACGAGAGGGGAATGAGAAAGATAGGGGGTTTAACGGGCGTTAATATAAGCATTTCAACAAAAGTTATTCATGACCAGGGACAAAAGAAAAGTTGAATAGCCATTGTTCTTTGCTCCGAGCTAACCGAGTCACCAAGAAAGGAAGGTATTGTCCCGGGCCGGGACTCCGCCACTGATTGTGGGAACGGAGGCAGCCGAAAACATCCATCCATACCGACAATTCTGCTCGCCGCTGTCAACAACATCGCCCCTCGACCCCAAATTCAAAAATGGTGAGCTCTTTCAACACTAAATCAACGCTGGGTCCATGTATCTCTTCTTTCCTGTCGAAAACTTGCGATTCGTGACGGAATTGAGACGGATGGGATCTTGGACTTGTGGATGACGGATATGTCAACGATCGATGCTCAATGCTTTGTCCCGTCTTAGACCAAGAAAAGAAGAAATGGCGGCCGCAACAAGAAGGGACGCGGCAAGGTCACCTTCATGCGTTGCTCCAACTGCTCGCGTTGCGTGCCCAAGGACAAGGCCATCAAGCGTTTCACTGTGAGAAACATGGTCGAGAGTGCAGCAGTTAGGGATATTAGCGAGGCTAGCGTGTATCCTGGTATGTATATCGTCTCACTCCCTAATAATGATCTCACGGCCAGAGCAGAATATGTCATCCCCAAACTGTATATTAAAATCTGCTACTGTGTGTCATGCGCGATTCACTCACACGGTAAGTATCTTTTATCCCAGTAAAAATCGGTTGATTTTTGAACACTATGGGTTAGTCGTCCGTGTCCGATCTCGTGAGGGCCGCCGCAACCGTGCACCCCCTCCCCGTGTCCGATGGAAGGATGGCAAGAAAGTCAACCCCGCGGTTGCCGCTGCTGAGGATGCAAAGGTTGCTGCCGCTGCCGGAGGCAAAGCCTAGATACACACATTTGTCTATACGTCTCGCAGTTATTCATCTCCTCGCATTCCGAATCCTCTTGAATTCAAAGATCATCACCTCATAGCGCATCAGAGATGACAGATAGTACAGAACCGGCTCGAGCAATGTACTCCAATCAGAATGAACACAAACATCGTCTCATGTACCTATTCTACGATTTTATCACTTCTCCAAACCATCGAAATAGTCTGAAAACTCATGTATGTTTTCGGTTGTGTTAATAACAGTCCCACAGGCAGTATGCCAATCGTTATATCTTGGATACAATATTTTATTGAATGTGGTACGGGGAAGGGTCTGTAGCTTTCACTACTATCTAGAAATCCATCATAGCCTAAAGGCATAGTGTTGCTAGCGAAGGCGAAGCTTGTAGATCTGCTCTCCGACTGCGATGATAAGAAAACCCTTGCCTCGCTCCTATTGACAATGGAAAGGGTGTAGCGCGTCGTGAGGAGAGAAGGGGGAAATTTTACTGGATATACTGTACCGGAGTTTGCCGGACCAATCAATCGCGTTTCTATAGCTCCTGTCAGCTTATCTAGAGAACATCTTAATACAAGCCACCAACAGTATTGCAAGACATACTACGACCTGGCGGCATCCTTTTTATGACGTTCTTCCTGCAAAGCGTCCTTCAGTTTTTGAAGCTGGACCGTAACAGCAGTGTTGCCGCCCTGGGAAGCCGTGGTGCGGGCTTGAAAATCGTCCAGAAATATTTCTAGTTGTTTCTGAGTATTCCTTGTAGAAATGGACGTCGATGAAATCGGCTGCAGGCGCATTGGGGGATGTATCACTGAATCCATGATGTGTTCGCGAGGAAAGTGGCGTTTGGAAGTGGAGCGGCGCGCCCAGGCGTGTCAAATCGATCACATGATCACCGTGAATCGTACGACGCAATTGCAGGGACGGAAAAAAAGATCAGGCAACTTTGTCCTCCTCCCATCACCACCACTGGTATCCCTCTCCAGTCCCAGTTTCTCCTCAAATTAAATTCTCATTATGGGTGTCTCGAACTGGATACTTCTCCTACTCACACATCCTAACGAATTCAGAAGTTTACTGCAATTCTACGTCTACCATGAACAGAAACGCGACATTGCCGCAATAAAGGAACATCCCACGTCGGGTTGGGACAGGGAAACGATGAGAAAATGCTGGTCCTTTTTGGACAAGACAAGTCGAAGTTTTTCTGCTGTAATTAAAGAGCTAGAAGGAGACCTTGCACGAACGGTAAGCTCATTAAATGAAGTGTTGGATAAACACTCATTTTTCTTCTTTAGATTTGTATGTTTTACCTTGTACTCCGTGGCCTCGATACCATTGAAGACGACATGACAATCCCGGATGACATAAAACAGCCCATCCTGCGGGCATTCCACCAACATACCATTACCCCTGGCTGGACGTTCAATGGCTGTGGACCCTCCGAAAAAGACCGACAACTACTCATTGAGTATGACACTGTTGTTGAGGAGGTGAACCTCCTTGCCCCACACTACAAAGAGGTCATCATCGACATTACACGGAAAATGGAGACGGGAATGGCAGACTACGCGCACAAGGCTGCAACTACTGGGTCCATTTACTTGGAAACTGTGTCCGAGTATGACCTGTATTGTCACTATGTCGCTGGTCTCGTCGGGGAAGGTTTGTCTCGAATCTTCGCCGCCTCTGGAAAGGAGGCGTCCTGGATCGGCGACCAGCTAGAGCTGTCTAATTCAATGGGCCTGCTCCTCCAGAAAACAAATATTATCCGTGACTACCGCGAGGACGTCGACCAGCAACGGTACTTCTGGCCTCGAGAGATTTGGGGCAGGAAAGAGTATGGGTTCACAGAGATGAAAGAGATGTACGCCCCTCACGCAAGCCAACGCGCCTCGTGGGCGCAGACTGGCATGGTTCTCGATGCCCTGAGGCATACGACAGACGCACTTGATTACCTCAGGCTACTGAAGAACCAGAGTGTGTTCAACTTCTGCGCTATCCCCGCCACCATGGCAATTGCGACGCTAGAGCTCTGCTTCATGAACCCTACCATGTTTGAGCGTAACATCAAAATTCGCAAGGCGCAAGCTGCCAGGGTACGTCATCAGAGCTTCCGCAACATGTGTTCTTTATTAATTTTGTGTATAGTTAATTATGCGATCGACTAACCCCCGTGAGGTGGCGCTCATCTTTGTGGAGTACGCACGCAAAATCCACGCAAAAGCCGTCCCCTCAGACCCCAACTTCCTGGCTATTTCTGTCGCTTGTGGAAAGGTCAGCATATCTAAGACACCATCTTATTACCCACCCTGACTATACCCTCCAGATCGAGCAATGGAGGGAACACTATTACCCCTCATTTATCGAACTCACAGATGGAGCCAGTGGACGGGGCCAGACCCTCAACACCGAGGATGCCCGTGCTACCATTGTGAATCTACAACAGACACGCGACAAAGAATATGCGAAAAACAAGCGGGTTGCAGAGCTTCGGGCCGGACTGCCGCCCAGCTCCAAGGACAGGGCAGTAACCCCGGATGGCGGGATGTGGGAGGTAATGATGTACATTGGAATCGCTTTCACGCTCATCCTTGCTATCTGCGGTGGAGTCATCTGGGCGATCCTTCATTTCGTTGGGGACGAACCCTCGGCAAATTTCCTGAAGGGGCAGTCGTGATGATGGCTAGCTATTTGAAGACGAGTGGTTGGGTAGGACATTCTTTGCATTCAAGCATTGTATATATATATTGATACCTGCGTTTTTATGATAATGTTATTGCCGACAACAGCATTTCTTTCTTTTGTACAGCGCGACTTGAACGTTTGTTGACTACATATTCCTGTTACCATTTCGTCCTCAATTCCAATGATGTTAAACAATACAGAGTGCCTCCTGCTTTATTTAGTTTCAACGCTTATCTTGTGGCGTTGGGCCGCATTTGTTAAATTAAAATTAAAATATCTAGTTGAGTTGTCGGCATTTTTTTAAATGTATTCCCTATGCCTCGCACTTCAAACCGCTTGTAACTTGCCGCTCAACGAGCACGAGAAGGGCGTCAAAGATCGAGAAGCGATGCACAACTGAAGGCAAACCACCATCAACTTGGAGCCGACACCTCCAACGAGAGCGAGACTACTCAGTGCTTGCCTTTCCTAAATGATGCTAATCTCCATAACAATGTTAATGAAGATGCCAGCTCGAAACTTGAATGCAGTGCGGAGTATGCCATCCTCACTGAGCTGAAGCTGGATTGTATTAATTCGGGAGTTGGAATCAAGTTGGAAGAGTTCTCACAGCTGAAAGAGGAACCGGATGAGATTACTTACGATGAAGCGAGAGGTCTTACAGTATCAAATAGACGCACACCCTACGAGAGAGTGCGACGGCAGATAGGAAAAAAAGAATGGAGAATAGTCGAGTCAAATAGAGCCTTAGGGTAAAATGGTCACTCGACAAGGACAAAAAGACGGAATGAGAAGGCAGTGCGAAATAAGGGTGCTGGGGATGCCAAATTGCGAGCAACGCGAGCATCGACTTGTTTAGCCATTTCTGTCCAAGATACTGACCGGACGCAACTAATGCAGGACCTTCACTTCTGCGGTGGGTGGATATTCAGCAATCTTGAGTCCTTACCTGAGAGAAGGAAGTCGAAAATGAAAATGAAAATGAAGACATCGAGTTTAGGTCTCCTAGAATTCCATTACCCCAGCGAGAATTATAAACCAGGTAGAGGGTTAATCTTGATACCGATAATCTCCGTCATATATCTACTGGAGAAGCTGTTCCTACCACTGATGTCATTGTATTCAATCATACCAAAACTCCATACCAGTATGGCGCTCGTAATGCTTCAGTACCTTTGCTACCTCACTCCCTGCAAGAAAGCGGTTTGCTAGTAGCATCTTTACTAATATAAATACCATTCAGAACATCATAAACTCAAAACGCACCAATAACCAATACCTCAGCGCATCCCACCCAGCCGCCCTATGAATCATCCTCCAGTAAGCATCAACAAATGCGATAGTGCCTTTATAATAATTTGCGATGAACTTATTTCTACCTTGCGTTCAGGATTATCCCCGAAAAACAAGGTGAAGAGTCTCCGTACCGGTTCAAGACAATCCACCTAGCCCAAAGTGCGTGCATCACCTTATACTCATCCTTCACGTTGTCGCTTTCGTAAATTTCATCTTCTCTGTCGAGAACATCCCAAGCGAGGACGCCATACTTATCCATCGGTAGTGTATCCAACAAGTCATACAAAGATGGTCCTCCTGGTCGACAGGAATGCTGAATATCCGGTCCTCCGTATTCTGATTTTGCCGGGAGATACGGAAACTGTGCTGCCGGACCTAGGGGATTGTCTGGTGGAGGAGGGGTGGGGTATTTGGCTGGTAGCGTTCCTCTTAGAGAAGCCGGCGTCGCTGTAGTGGTAGACGTGGTATTTGTCGAACTTATGGAAGTTGTAGTATTCGTGGTAGTTGTTGCGATTGAGCCATCTCTGGAGGACATTGGTTGTGATGTTAGTCGGGAGGCTGAAGTTGTAGTAGTACTCGGAGTTGATCCCTTGATTTTGGGAGGGGTAGGGGACCGGGTGATGGGCGGCGGTACCCCAGGCGATAATACCACATAAGGGAAAGGGCTCAATGAAGGGTTTTCTTTAGTGTCTGGGTTGACTGAGAATCTAGGCGTATCAAACCTGCAAGAGTAATTGAGTGCCAAGTTGGTTGCGTGGGCATAATGCACTACTCACCTTTCACTAGGTATAGTAGAACCTTCTAATGTGGGGGTGGCAGAGACGGCCGGTGTATCTTCTAGAGTTGGTGTATCTTGGGGTGCTGGTGTGTCTATCGCCACTAGTAAACTGTCGGACGCCTGTACACCTTCGCTTTGTGGTTGGGGAGCCGCGGACATCCGCATTCGCTCCTTTGGCGGTTCTTTGGGTGCAGGTGATATTATTAACCGGAGGAGCCAAGTCTAACTTTGCCGTTAGTACCCATTATTAAAAATGAGACAGGGAAGGGCTTACTCCAGCGGCCCCCACTTGGCTCCATTTAACTTTGACTTCAGTGTGATCCCAAGAAAGGTGACTGGCTAACATTTCTTTGGTGTTAAATACACCGTGTAGTTCGCATAATGGGCAGACAAAGGTTTCCATACGTGTTACATAAAAGTTATCAATAATTTCCGGGGTGGTGCGGTGTTCATAGCGAACATTGATAGGGAACGGTGGAACTTCCGAATGATATGGTATTCCGAGGGACCGACATCTCTGATAGAATCCTTGACGCAAATTTCGGCGCAAGAAAGGGAGTTGTTTGGCCTTCTGCATATGTATAGAGGACAAGGACATGGCCTCAATGGCTGCGATCAGGTCGTCAGAGGGTGATGATGCATCGAGGTTCTTGATGAGCTTCGGAGGAGAGGCAAGGTACGTAATTTTGGGCGGGGTATCGGGATGTCGTGGTACAAATATTTCTACAATATCATCCGACTGTGAATCTGAATCTGAATCTGGAACTTCAGTGGAATGTTTCTCGTCGGAATCACTGGAATTGTTCTCTTTGTTCGTTGAATTGGATGAGGAATCATCCTCGGAGCTTATTGGTTCGGGACTAGGGCGCTTATTTGGCCAACCCTTCTTGCGGGCGGCTTTCAATCCCTTCTGTATAGTTCTATCATATCATCAATGCCAAGGCCCCACCCCTCCAAATCGAAGCCTGACGTACACTGAGGGTCTGTTCTTTGGTATTGGTTCATCTTCATCCATAGCATCTGCGTCCAAGCGTCGCACCTCCATTTCTAGCCCTAAATAAACTTGATGGCGATTGTTCGTTGGACCAATACTTTGACTTGGGCCACCTGCACTCTTTAGGGAGGAAGAAATACTGAGTCGTTTTTGAAAATCGAATGCATCGTCGTTACGAGGGCGTCTTTTGGACCGCACCCTTGTTTGATACTCGTCGTCCGCAAGATGCCAAAATGGAACGGGAGGGCTGGTAGATTTGATCGCGAAAACCTCTGGGGTACGCATTGTTGCCGTCATTACAGAGCGTCGCCTCATTGCTGGAGATTCTGCACTATGGCCGTGAGGGGTGGTCATTTTGCGCGCTAGACAAAGCCTGTAAACTAACTACCATGATATGGGGGACTTTGTATCTAACCGTGAACTGAGCGCACGCGGTGGTTGTTCATAGGCGTTTCAAGGGGGAATGATTGTCTGCTTCGATTAAAAGGCTGCCCGATGGTGTCCTGACTAGGTTGGGTATTGCTTCTGGGCTTCTGTAAACAGTGAATACCAGTTTCAAGACGTCCCAATTTAAGATTGACCAACCAACATCCCTTCTCGGCGCGCAATAGTCGCTCTACCAGGTACATCTAGATAAGACCCCCAGCCTGTTGGATCGCTAGCCCTTGGTATATTGTGTATGGTAGTGGTTCTTGGTGGGCCCATCGTTCCTACATTTTGGCTGGTGCTTTTAACAAGCAAGGGCGCTCCAGATGACTGTGAGACCTCAGAAGGTTTTCGTGCAACAGTTATGCCACTAGGACCGGATTTCCTCGCAAAAACAACTCTGTCCTCTCGATCGATCGTTCGATCATCGTAGTATGAGGTTGAAAACGTTTCGGCCTCGTTTAGGCGTTTTCGAGAGGATTGTTTTCTTGCAGTTTTCTGGGCATCAGGGAGAGACGGTGAAGGCCGTCGTGAGTTGTAAGGGTCTAAATCATCTTCCATATTTTTGTTCGACTCGCGTCAGCTCCGAGTCCAGGAGTTGAAATTGGAATTTCTCACGTGCTTCGCCACGGTTGTGGGAATCTCAACTCACTACTTTGGACATGGTCCCAAAAAAAAATCTTTGTGAATGGGGGAAATCAGGCTCTCCCCTCTTTAGTCTAACTACAGCCTCCCTTTCGGTTCACATTGCAAGTTGAAATCGTAACCGGCATCGCGGTACTTTTTTTGTCTAGGGAGCCAGTTTCTGTGCATTTTCGATTCCGGGATTGAATGGTTCTCATCTTGAATGCCAACAGACACCTGAGACGTACAAGCGCAGGGCGTTAATCACGAACAACTACGAACCCTCCCCCCCTAAACCTATTCGTAAAGCTGCCAGACCCCTTTGTTTTGTGGCTCGCTAGGCTTCAAGTTTGCGCAAGGACCTTACCCCCAGAATTGCTGCCAAAAACCCACCACAACAGTTTTCCACCTTTTTTTTATTACTTTGAAACGTTAAAAACAACAATGCTCTTATGGAGTATATGCCGTTGCGCAGAAACGAAAGACTTACTGAGGTGCGAAGTTCGGTAAGTTGCAAGGTTCATGATGAAAAGAAAATCTTGACCGATCATCATTATCCTTGATATGCTGATTTTTGTTCACCCTATCCTACTAATCGACTAACCGGAAGCTCCCTAGAATGTGTAGGCAATCTACCCCAAAGTTTTTCCCCGCCGCACTTCGATTATCTGGAAAGCAACGTCAATTAGGGAAGAAGGAATATGTCGCATCTCCAAGCCTGCGTGTCCTGTCTGTAACCTGATGCCGCATCCCTCGGAACACGGTGTCTCTGCCTAGAACTACCTTCTACGTTCAGAAATGGAATGGAGACTCTGGTAAGCACACGAATACCTTGTTGGGATTCCCAATCTTTGCTGACGTAGCAAAGATGATTTCTACTGGCCTAGATCGCCGGCGCCTCGATTGCGTATAAGTCGAACCGAGCCCATAAACTTATGCGATCACAAAACCTTTAAATCATAAAGTCAACACTTGTCCCCCTTGTGCTCTCATTCCTCCCTTTCCTCTCTCTTTTGGACCTTCAAGAACCCCATAAATTATGTCTGACTTTGAGCCTAATGTCCAAATTATTGTCGATGATGTAGGTCCCTGAATAGGATACTCAGGTGGTTGGGAAGCTTCCCATTGCAATGTTGAGTATAATCAGACTGCGCATGGTACTTCCCTGGCAGATTTTCAGGCCACAGTTAGATTAGAAGGTAAGTTAGTCCATAAAGATTTCAGGTCAAGGAATAGCGTTTTAGTTCTTTAGGATCGTCTGTCGAGGTATACGAAACACTTGAGAACGATTGTGACGCACCCGTCTCCACCTATAGTTTGGACAAGTTGCCTCCAGAAAGATTTAGACCGACTCTCAAACGCCACCCGATACCGATACTTGTTCTTTAAATCATCAATCTTGGATGATGGGCAGCACAGTTTGGTGGTTACAACTAAAATCTTTAATATTATGTTCTGACTGGACTATTTCCAGACCATGTTGGTCTCTTCATCAACAGCATTCACCCCATCAAGTATACCAAGCATATCTAGATATGGTCCTACTATATAATCATTATCATCAGTGACCGATCGACCCCATCCGGTGCTCCAACATCTGGTGGCAAACTTATGTCAGGATCTCGAACGACTTCTATGAAGCTTTAGGCTAGTTACATACCTTCGGGTGTACAATAAAATGGGACCCCAACTTCCCAAGATACATCCCGAATTTCAGTGAAGTCATCTCACTGTGTGTCTTGGTCAAATTTAGTTAACAGTTATGTGAACAGCATTTTTGACGTACCAACAACCCAGCCTTGAACATCGAGAAAGGATCAATACGAGGTCTGAATAGCTGTATCGAAGTTCATTTTTAAACTCTAACACCACGTCGCTATTGCCCGCAAATATCTCGGATATGCCTCGGGATATCGCCTTGGAAACTATACTGCTAACGAAGTTGATGTAAGGAAAGGGCGCGATTGAACCTATTAGATTGATTACTACAAGACCATCTGATCATATAGATACCACACCACCTCAAAATACGAGACGAAATGAAGGTGTCAGTTTCGTAGTTGAAGGATCGATGTCTGTATATGCTATGGGTATTACGGAGGAAACTCCATCATCGTATGAATTCATCGTGCGTAGCTAATCAAGTCATTCCTATTATCGGACCCATCTTTAAATCTAGTACTCACGCAGTGGGGTGATTGGGGGTATCGCCTTGATATTCTCTATTAACAACAGAAATAAGATCTGGAGGAAAGTCTAGTGTTGAGCCTGGCAGGAGTTGCGAGGTTATTTTATCATATAATCTATGATTTTCTCACTGACCTGGGCCTACGCAGCATTTGGGACAAGCCAACTAAACCGGGAGAGGTTACAGGATTGACTGTTGTAGAGGCCCCCCTCGGCACTACACTAAGACGAAAAAATATTCACAATCCTTTCACGACACTAACTCCCTTTTCAAAACCAACACGTCCCTGGTAGTATATATATACAACCCCCCTCGGATTACTACACCGGTTGTACCTTCCCCCCGCCCCTCTTTCTCTTTCTCTTTCTCTTTGGCATTCACACAACCAACGCTGCGTACAATCCATGATTCAACTATCACCCTCTTCTGAATCCTAAAAGGGCAGCAGTATGAGTCATTTGAGCCTTTCATTATATCTCGTCCGCTTGTAGAATAACATATTCATGGTAATGACTATTTCACCCGCGAAGCCCCGTGAAGTAATATGGACCAGGAAAGCAAGAGACGAGTCACATGATTGAACAGAGCTCAGATTTTCACTACATTTGATCCGGGCCAAACTTGCCATCCATCGTTTGCCACTGGAGTTCCCCCGGTACCAGTCCATGCTCTCAGAAGGACATCCATGGCCCCACGCAGGACGAGCCACACCATAGCCTCAAGAGTTGAAACTGATATGTGCATCAAATTGGTCTCAATATATGTGGGCTGCCACAGCCCATGTACGCATTGTGCTTGCTTTATTTGCAGCATCGTATGGGTGCAACGATCCAATTAGCCGCCTCATGAAGCGCCTGCTGGTTGCTGGAGCCAATGACCGTAAGCTCTGCCTTATTTTCCTGAGCCTACAACTCGTTAAACTTTATGCGCCATCGCGATAGTGTTGGGTCAGTGCAGTGTATAGCATGTTTAAGATCAACCTCAGTGGTAATGATGCGCTCATGGGGCATACCCCGTCATGTGCAAATTACGAGCCTTCCCACACAGAAAATTTGGTGTATTGTAAGATTCATGATTTTGTTTCCTTTTTTTAAACTTACTACCGTCGTCATACTTGGAGCCCACCCTAAGATAGCCCAGTAACTGTTGAAAAAAGGACATAATATGTAAGTCAAACACGCATTGGATGCAGATACATTGGATTCTCAAAACCGTAGTGCTGACCCCAACCCTGGCTAATGAATACTAGAAATACTCAAGCACTCTACTACAGAATTATACTCGCTACGCAACCCAGGAATCAAACAAATGCTGGTTCAAGAAATGCAATGCATCACCACCTAAAGCCTGCTGTGATCTCGTTGCAATCTGATACTACATCTCGGGGGAACAAACACAGGAATTACAATCTACATTCAATAATTCTTACGACCAAACAGAAGTATTTGGGGAGTTAGCGAGCGCGCAAAATGTATTCTTGCCAAACTTTACTATTGTTGCTGATGCAGTAACGATGATATCTGCAGCTGTAGGGCGCCGAGATCTCAACCAAGTACAACCAATAATTTGCACCAAACCCGTGCACTTATGCAATCATAAAAACATGAGAGTATAAAAACTAGCACCAGTATCATTTGTGCTTTTGTTGGTAATTACCTGCTTCTTCTTTCACGACTCATGTCTGACCCTATGGCCACTGTTCAGATCGTTGACGATATAGACCCCCGAATAGAATACATAGGTTCTGGATGGGAAACAGCTGGTGATATTCCGGAGTATAATCAAACTACACATGGCACTTCCATGGCAGGTTCTCAAGCCATTTTTAGGTTCAAAGGCAAGCTAATACATACAGTATTTTGGATCAAGGAATGAATGTGTGATTATTAGGATCCTTTGTGGAAGTATTTGGAACCATTGGTCACGGTCTTGATGCACCCGTCTCAACCTACAGGTTGGATGGATTGCCTTCCGTGACATTTAAACCAGCCATCCCAAATGGCACAATATACCGACAATTATACTATAAGTCAACAACCTTGAATGACGAGCAACACATTTTGGTTATCACTTCTATTGTCTCCAATACTGTGTTCTGGCTGGACTACTTCCAGATCACGCCTCCTCCCCCAACTCCATCAACAATCGCCACTACGTCAAGCATATCTAGAAGTGATCCTATGGTGCAGCCATTGTCGTCAGTGGCAGGTACACATTGCCCCTATCTAGTGCTCCAATATCTGATAATAAAACTGACTCAGGACTTCCTTCAGATGTACCTCAGGCTAAATATACCTCTTCAAGTGTCCTAGGCAATGGATCCTTGAGTTTGGGATATTCATCGCAGACCCCAGTGAAATCATCTGCAACATCCACAACCCATAATGTTCCAATTGGTATGATTGTGGGTAGTGTAATTGGAGGCGTTGTCTTAGTCTTTCTCGTTTTGACTCTATTGTATCAATGGAAGAGGAGATCTCGGAAAGGGGCGTCTACCTTGAGTGTCGAACCGTATGAATTTGCTAATATAAACCGTGAGCATCTTATTTGGTGCGTCACAATTTCAATAAATGTGGACCTGTACAGCATTTTCAACGCACCAATCATTTAGTTTAGAAAACCAGGAAAGGGGGGATATGAAGTTTCGGTGGCTATACTAAATTTCACTTTTTTGTCCCCAAACTAAATTTTAACATGTTAATATTAATCACAGATTGGGAGGTGCTCCACCAACCACAGGAAATCGCTTTGGAGATTCCCCCGACAGTGGAAGTAGTGGCCTGCAAGGAAAGGGCACAATTGACCCCACTAGCGGATTGATTAACTCCCAATATACCACAAGACCATCTGGCTGTAGAGACCCCGCACTGCCCCTGGAAGTAACTGAGGAAACAAGGGGTCAAAATGAAGGTGCGGCTCTTCACGGTGAGGGATTGGCCGTAATAGGATCTGTATATACTGTGGGGATCGCTGGCGGAACTCCACCACCGTATGAATTGTTAGCGTACAGTCAAACAACTTAATCCTATATATGGGTACACCTTTAAATCTAACGCTTACAATATTATCTCACCTGTTCGATACCGTATTCCTTGCTTAAACTGACATGGCCCCAGTTTCAATAGGTTTGAAACACTCACACGCATTCCTTGTACGGTCGGTTCCCGGCCACCAACCGGCCCGAACAGTAATCAACCAAATACACCGACTCGGAGCCGCCTGAGTTCAGATCTATAGGTGCAGAACTCGTTCCATCAGACTCACGTATAATGAATTGCAACGCAACGCAAATATACCACAAAAGACAGGCCATTCTATCCCTATAGCCAATTACTTCAGCCTTCTACTCCAAGTCCGACTCGAGTTGTCATATTTTCTATATGAGAAGCGAGTAGAACAAAATCATGCCTAGTCATGATCATGGAGCCTAGTAAGCCGTTATTTTCTTGCCATTACAGTGCTGGGATGAGACCTCAATCCGATTAGCGGGTCACTCCTTAAAATCGCCCTACAAAGCAGATCCACTGATAAACTTACCATCCAGCAACCCCGAATGATGTGTTTCAATCTCAATTGGCCGTGGTGCTACCTGGGATCCAATCCTCATTTATCGTAGGGAAAAGGTTGGACCATACCCAAGGGTCTCCATAACCAGATATAACATGGAACCTCCAGCAAGTGTTATGTTTTTCGAACTTCGCTCGCTCAGGCTATGTTTACATATAAGGTGAGCGAGTATAATACTATATATACCGACACGACCACTGAACAGGGTTCGGCATCAAAGTAAGTATACAGAAATTTTTGAAACAAAAGGTCGCAACATGTCTGGTGTCAAAACTTTGAGCACGGCCCCATTGATATAGAACAGGCGCAGAATGATAAGATTTTGTCCTGTCAAAGGAAATCGATTTATCTTAAGCAATTCTTTGTGGCGGGCCATTGTCTCTGATATCGTAGGAACCGATTTATTAATATTTGGATCTTATCAAGAAGCAGTGGGGAGACAATACCTCGGGTGAGAGGTTTATTGTATTCGTAAGTCTGTATCATTTATAAGGGTCGCATCAAGCCACCCAATCGATCGAATGTACAACGATAAAAACCAGGGCTGCGGCAATTTGTTGATAATATACTGGCATAGCTCTATTTCCTACTTCTCCTCCCTCCTCACCTCTCCTCACCTCACTGCTTATGTCTGGCTCTCATGTCGAGACTGTCGATGATCGGAACCCTCGAGTGGAATACTCAGATGTATAGGTGTTGATGGGTATCATAGGGGAGTACAATTTAACGACCTACCAGGCAGGCTCTCGAGCCACATTTAGTTTCGAAGGCAAGCTAAAATATACCTTACATCACGATGAGGACTAAGTAGCTAAAATGTGTAGGATCGTCCGTTGAGGTATACGGAACAATTTCCAATAGTACTCCATACACGGAGGCACTGCGTCAAGCTATAGTTTGGATGCTTTGTCCCCCGTAACATTCGGTCCACCCCGACCAGATGAAATTCACTGCAGTCAACTATTCTATAGATCACCACCTTTGAATGACATGCAGCATGTTTTGGTCATCACATCTATGATCTCCCAGACCGCATTTTATCTGGATTATTTCAACATTGTTTCTAATGTGCTACCGATTACGCCTCCAAACCCAGCTACATCTATGGCATGTACCAAATTGAACCTATTATATCTTACAACTGATTTTATCACTCAGTCATCCTTGTTTCCAATCCCACTGCCAACTTCTATAAATTCACCAGGCATATCTTACCCTGTGAGCACTTCACAGGGTTCCGCTAACACAACAGCATTACCTACCAGGGATGAAACTCCCGTAGGCGCTGTGGCGATGGTGTGATTGGAGGTGTGGCCCTGCTCATGCTCGTTTACTTTTTGATCTTGTTCCATCGACGGCATGCAAGATCTCAGGAAGGACCCTTTGGTATGCACTGGTGCTCAACTCTTTATCCATTCATATACTCCTCGTTAACGTGCATTCATACAGCATCTATGACACGCAGACTAGGCTCAAGGAGGGAAAACATAAGATCAGTAATTGTTCCTGCTTTTAGTTGTATAATTCATCACGTCATCGCAAATCGGTTTCTTGGAGACATCTCGCCATTCACGAGTCACTAGACCGGAGTCGGTGGAAGTAACATTGATGGAATCATTTCCGCCAGTAGGCAAACGAATTTGTTGGGCTTGATGCGTTTTCCCCTCCCCGCAGCGGCTATTTTTTTGACAGAGTGAGAGGCTGGAGGAAACGGGTGAGTTTTCATGGGACACAGGAATCGGATAACCCACTAATGTCGAGATCATGTGCTTGGTTGCTGTAGAGACTCTTCCACGTTATTCTAGGACGTAGTCAAGCGACTTGTATTCCTCCCCCCCATAACACCCCCTCCCTTACTCTATCCTCCAATGCTCATGGATAGGGACTCTCTGGATGTCTCTGATGATTCGCATGCATTGTTGCCATAGTTGGTAATAGGTATGGTGGCTGGCGGATCTCTACGGCCTTGCGGCCCTTGACGTGAAGCTAAATATGTCACGTTTGGTAGGTACTGCACTTGTCATATGTACATCCAACACTGCCAGCACCGCAGGTCGTGAGGGCGGTGGGGATGGAATGCGCTTCAATCAGAGCCTAAACGGCATAACAAGCTATCTACCGATGAATGTAAAAATAAGGAGGCGCTCTTCGGGTGGCGCGATTCACCGACGAGGCCGGAGTCCGGGGCCCAGCCATTTCCATACTGGGTTACCGCCTGATCTTCAGACTAGACTCAACAAAAGCCTGAACGCGTTCAAGACTCCTTCATGCGAATGACTTCATCTACTACAAACCTCAGATTGTCTATCTCTGTAAAGCATCAAACTGGCCGTCTCCCCAAGTACAGCCAAGATAGTGCAGTACAACTTCACATGAAGGAGTGATGGTTGATGCGAACAAATCCAAATTTACCTGGTCCCAGGTCGAGACGGTACGGGAACTTCTATTGGTTCTCCTAACTGCGATACCGGCTGGCAAGTGGCCCGCTGTTCATCAGTGAAATGCTTCCTAAAAATGGTTGTTCATGATAGAACGTTAATTTCCTTCTCATAAACCCACCAACTCAATTGACCTTGACATTCAGCAACGTTGATCGAAAACAACACGTTTCAACCCCACCCTGTCAAGACGTTGCCTGCGACTATCGGAGCGTAGACGCCCAATCACAGGCCATACAATTTTATCACAGGACCCTCGTGACTGAATGAGATTGTTAGGAAGACCGCCGGCAAGAATAGTTCATCTCGAGCGCTGATGTGGTAAGGATGCTATCGGCAGGGGCTTGAATCAGGATCTCCACTCCATCATAACGATCTGCGCCATGCGTGGAAATTGCATATTCATAAAACCTAGGAATGGTTTGTTCCACCACGCTTCTTTTTGTGTCTTCCCTTTCACTTCTTTTCTCTTCGACCCTCTACCCCAACCTTGCTGCTTATGTCTGACTCTAATGTTGAGATAGTCGATGATCGGGATCCTCGAGTAAAATATTCAGATGGATGGGCACCGAGCGGTGGTAACCATGAGTTTGGTGGAACCACACATGGTACTTTCTTAGCAGGCTCTAAAGCAACGTTTACATTCAATGGTACGTCGGTACCCACTATATCCCAGCGCAAAAACTCACCATCTAATTTATCAGGCTCCTCTGTCGAGGTATACGGAACGATGGGTATTGATCACAAGGACCCGCCTGTCTCCACATATAGTTTAGACGGGTCGTCCCTACAGACATTTAATCCACCTCTCCCAAATGCTATTCAATATCAACAACTATTCTTTAAATCGCCGACGTTGGATGATAAGCAACATGTTTTAGTTGTTACATCTACTATATCGGAGACCGCATTCTGGCTGGATTATTTCCGGATCGCGTCCAACTCGATATCGTCCCCACTTTCGGATCCAGTTTCATCCGTAACGCCCACCACATTGTCTACGTCCTCGCCTTCGGTCTCTGGGATGCCGCCTACAACCCCAACAAACACCCCAAAATTATCTATAAATAGAACTCTCATAGCTGCTATCGCAGGTGGTGTGGCTGGGGGCGTTCTCTTGGTTCTTCTGGTTTTCTTTTTCGTTTTTTGTTATCGACGGAAAAGGAGATTTCAGAAAGCGGCCTTTGGTTCTAGTACTCATCCCGATGGAAGCTGTGAGCATCGCGTGCTCAACAGCGCTTGTCACTAATATGTAGCCATGCAGCACCCAGTACAATACGCCAAATATCCGTTTCAGGTGATCAGGAGAGAGGAAACACAAGGTCAGAGCGGTTTCATTCTACCTCCTACCTTAACCCTCATCGCGTTGTTGTATATAGGTTTCTTGGGGCCGTCTCACCATTCACGATTCACCGGGGTAGTGTCAGTGAGCACAGTACCAAGAGTATTGGGATTTTTAGTGAAATAATAGTTCCACGTGATATGGCGAATCCGTCCTACACTGTGGCGGCTTCTGGGAAGACTAGGAGGCCGGAGAGACTAGGTGAGGATCTGCGTAACCAAGGCAAGTTTCAAGTTCGTGAGGCTCAGGACCGACACTCACCGATGCTATGGTTTTCTTTATTGTAGATTTTCCTCCACGGTACTCCTTGCCAATGAATCCGTCCTCCTTTGACTCTATGCCATAGGCCCTCTCTTCCGGGTCCTGGAATCTGATCTGGCCGGTCAGGCATTTCTGGGCCTTTCGTAGATATATTGTGATGATAACAATCCTCCTGAATATTAATACATATTACAAACATAGTACAAGTTCCTGATGTTGTGTAAATCACGCTAGCGTCAATGTAATCAATTTCTTAAAGTTATTCAGAGCAAGTGAAATGACGATCAATACGGGTAATGGTCCCACGTGTTGTTTACTTTGCAGCACAGGGTTTCGCGATCAGTTTGAAATTTCGATAACCAGCGCCCATTCTCCCCCCACCACCCTTTAACTGCTGGTCGTCGTATCGTTGTGTTATATTAACCCGATGAGGCAGCTTAGTCTCCATGCATCTGCCCTAAACGATGTTGAATATGACCTGTACACTTCCAGTCTTAACGATCTTGCATGGACGGACAATGTCGACCAGACATCCACCCACGACGACGTCTATTACGAAAAGATGAAACTGGGAGTGCGTGAAGCTCGAGGCTGGCTACGTGGACGCTATTCTCATGTTGCTCCGGCGGATATAGACATCGTAAGTCGTGTTTCTTAATGTGCGAAGGTTAATGCGTGTTAACTACGCCACTAGATTCTCCGCTTTTTCTCTCCAGAATTAAGCCAGACAGACACGTTATCGGGTGGGCAATTCTTCGCCGCTCTTCGACTAGTGGTTCACGTGGACAATGGCAAGGAAGTTGATAGAGGATTAGCTTTTGTGCAAGGTGGGCTTATTCTGGCATTTGCTCCCAGCTCCCAATTTTTACAACTTGTCTGGCGTACAGCTCAACCAAAGTCTGGGCCAGATGCGTCTTCTCCAAGTAGGCAACCGGAACCCGATTTACCTCCACCAACTCCCGTGCGGCGAACTCATACAGAGGACACCAACCCATTTTCTTCGACGAACCCCGTGTCTCCGCCTCCATTTCATCCTCTATCACGACACGATGTGGCTAAATCCCAACCCATCCCACATTCTACCCATAATCCGTTTGTCAACCGATCCACCAAGCCCATACCCAACGATCATCCTGTTAAAGGTCCTCCTCTTCCTCCTCGCAAGCACGCCCCAACAGTCGCAGCGCATTCTATCCTACTTCCACCACCTCGCCACAGTTCCATCCTTCTTCCACCTACTGACCGCAAATCGGTATCTCCAACTCGCGCTCTGACCCCAGGATCTGCAACTCTCGTACCACTACCGGTCAACCCGCCCCCCGGTCTCCCTCTTCAACCATCTTCTGGAAAGGCTTCCCATGTAACTTCTAATCTGATGAAACAAAGTTTGCAAGCTAGCAAGGCCGGACAAACGATGAAGAAAGCCGAAGAACTGCTCGAGCAAGAACGTGTCATGCAGGTTCTAAAAAGTAGTTCTGTCGTATCAGGTAGCCATTCCTTGGCCAACGCCAGTGTAACAGGCTCATCGGTTGTGGTAGGTACAAACATTCGTAACAGGAGCTCGAGCCCTACAAAATTCGTCTATCCACCGAGCGCGGGGAATGCATCCTCGTCAAGCCGGTCAGATGAATGGGCTCCTCCATTGCCAAGGAGGAGAACTCAACAGCAACAACCGTCGCCTCCTGTCTCGATTAGCTCCCTTGAAGAGGTGGCATTTGCAGCGGCCAATTCACGACAAGGTTCTCAATATCAAAGCCCAGCTCCTCCTTCAACAGGTGGTTTTCATGGTCCTCGCCCAATACCGACTACTTACAATAACTACACTTCGTCGACAGCATCGCGAGAACTTCCCGAAATTCCACATGGCCGCGGTCACCTCTCTACGGCCAGTCCCTTCTATTCGTCGCCCACTTCTTCTCCTTCCCGACCCTCCGTCGACCTCCCTCAACCTCCCTGTCAACCACCCACTCACCCAGATCGAAAGCAATCGTATTTCCCATACCAAGCACCTACGAACGTCTCCTCATCTTCCACTACATCGTCTCGCACATCCGACACACGTATGAACCATCAAACCGGACCGTCTGGTCCATTCTCCGGATCTAATTATAGCTCTACGCCTGCTGCATACGGAACAAACAATGGCATACAACAAAACTCACCATTCCGCAATGCCAACCCGAGCACACCAGAAGGATCGCCTTCTGCCCGTGTATTCCGGTCCAAATCCATGCACCACCCATCACCACCTTTACCGCCCATCCCTCCGCCCATTCGCCGCAAGCGGCCCGAAAGCGTCCAGGTCCTCAGGTCTGGAGAGATCATATTTGGGGACACACCCTCACGGAGTGGTAGCGACTCGGTGTCACCCTTTAGTACCAACGACGGCCGACGACCTGGATCTAACCTTTCTCGTCATACATCATTGTCCTCGCCTGGAGCAAGCGCCCACCGTCGTTCCTCGCTGTCAATGTCCTCTACTACCTCTGTACATTCGCAACCACAACCTGGTTATGATGCAAACGCATCACCGATGAGTAATATCCAGCGTACCATCGCCACTCTCCAGCCGAAGCTTGATGGATTGGGGCTGCAACCGCGTTTCGAGAAAGCGCGATACAAGGCCGAGGCTGGGATAAGTCGACGTGGTTTTGTCAAGGACAGACCACGTAGCGGGAGTAAAGGGAGCAGCGGACGAGGTGGGCTGGAAGGGGAGGAGAAGGAAGACCTTATCAGGGGCAGTGGAGACAGTGACGAGGCAGAACGGAGGAGGCGGGTGTATGGGTACGACCGACCTAGTGTGGATGTAGCGATGCCAGGTCAAGAGTTGGACGATGGGGAAATGGATAGTGATGAGACGGGGGATGGACCGGGCGATGGGGATGGAGAGAGGGAGTGGAGGCGTGCAACGCGCGAGCGGTGGGGTGGAAAAGATATGGATGAATTGAAGTGGCCAGCCGGAGATGGATGGAAGCCACTATAGAGAATTGTCGCAAATCAAAGTGTATTTCTATCACTAACCCTCAATTTCTACCAATACTCATCCTCAAGTTCGTTCACACTTTCATTATTTGCATTGTACCTTCTTCTCCCCTTCGTTCCGCTGCCTCATTATGTATGTATTGAACTAAAGAAACGGAGAAGCACTGACGATCGTTGTGTGCATATCTGTAGCTGTATTATCAAATGTTGGTATAGTTCAGTAGTCTGTATGTGTTTTTAGTGAGTTTTCATGGTAATTGGTAATTTCATAATCATACAATACTATTTTAAACATGTTACATTCATTATTTGCCTAGCTGAAATTTGTATCTCCGTGACTCCCCCCCCCGTGGTTGGTACTAATGTTACAATGATGTTGTTCCAATGATGATAAACTGAGTCGAAAGAAGTTGAAGTGGATAAATATGGTGTGTGCGATGAGAATGCATTCCTCCGCTCTTCGCAGTCGGGGGAGATGCAATAATCAGCACGACAAAATGCTGGGCCGAAAATGCGTGAAAATGCGTGATCTACAAAATGATAAGGGCGATTATTTATTTGTCGTCGCGAGATGAGGCTAGGGGAGACTCACGATGAAATTATGATGTAATGCGGTAATTAACAGGCTGCATAACAGCGTGACACTTGTCAAGCGACAACACAGTAGACGGAGCTTCCTCCACCGCTGCCCTCCTCGTTGGTGGGGACTGAGTTATCTTCTGCGACAGTGATTGAGATGAAAGAGTCCATGGTAATTGATTGAGAGAGATGGTGATGATTAGAGCGCGAGAGATGTGGTATCGTGTGAGCGACGAGCTTGGTAGTCTGACATTTTGTCCTCCTAGTTTTAAAGGATCCCGGGGAAGATAGACTCTGTGAGTTGAGTAGGGTTCGGGCTATGAGTAGAAGCGCAATCCGGGCAGGGCAATGACGTAGGTCACAATTGTTCTCTGGGCACCACCGGCTGTCTTCTGGAAAGCATATATAAAACAATAAGGACGCCCGGAGATGCCAGTTAAACGTGCCATGTTTCTCGCTGGAAATTTCGGTTCCAGTATCCGAGAGGCCGTGTTATAACAAATGAAAGGATCTAACGTTGCGCTGCTGCATGATGTCGACGGGGGCCCGATAATTGTCGTCGCGTTGTGAGAACCGAAAATCCTGGTCCAAAAGCAGCTTAGTGGTCAAAATTTCTGTCTCATTTCAACTGCGGGCAGTGCCGCAGGTGCTCTTCATTGGAGGTAAAAGAACAATTGCCCATGTACGTAAACCGGTTGGCTAGAGAAAGGTTTCCTGAAAATTATCACAGGTTCGGAGGTTCCGGTCCAGTATGTGATCGGTTGGATATCGAATGGTATTAAGTCCAACGAGGGAGTTTGTAACGACAATTTCAACCAACTAAGTAGGTTTTCAGGGTGAACATGAGAGTCTTGACGGAGAGAGTGACGGAAGACCCCGATAAACATCCGCCAACAGGTTACACTTATTATTCCGACGGGGAAGTTAGAGTGAAGACTCTCATCATGGTACGATTCAAGGTGGATATTTGATACATTGGGGTTGGTTGGGTTTAGTATGTACATTGGGTTTATATAGAACTCTGGAAGGAATGTTTAGTACATTGTCTAGACTGTCTTATATGTTTCAGTGATATAGATTATCTGGCAAAACGAATGGAGTAGATTACGACCTGGTAACACGCAAGTATAAGGTATAAGGAAGGTTAGAGACAGGCAAGGCAGGAGTCTGTGAGCCAGTCATCCAACACGAAGCAAAATAGTAAAGATTGTGGTCAAGACGGGCTTGCGTACGCTGGAGGGATGTCCACAACGCCGATGACGCGCAAAGGCATTCTTTTTTCATTTTGATAGTACATGACCTGAGTGAATCTTTCGTTCGTTGTTTCACGACCCCTATTTCCGGGTGCTGGCGCCGGCCCCGGCCTATAAGGTGAGTTTTTGGAAAGGGCTGCCGTCATTGTGATTAGGCCTCCTCCCCGCTGGTATCCAAATCCAATTGGATTTCCACTGGCAGGAGGGCTGGGGATTTGAGGGTCGCCAATCAGTTCCGGTAAACTGGCCGTGCTAAACATGCTACAAAGATGATATCGTAAGTTATTACCTTAGTGGGTCGAAAATACAACAAACCTCAAGTTTTCCTTGGGAGTGAATGGTGGGTACTTCGAGTCTGCGGTAGAAGGAGGATATGTAAGCTTGTGTTCATAAATGTGACTCGGTAATTCATCCTCACAATCTTGGGATGCCCAATTCTTGATATATTTCGTTTTGGGTAGAAGATTTTGAGGAGCCCTCCTGCGCAGAGCAACCCAAATAACAATAGCCATGAGGGCAACTAAAACAAGACTTCCAATCACTCCACCAATTATGACCCCCGCAGGAACGGATGTATCGTCCTCCTTGGTTGAAGCGGTCGGGGCTGCGGGCGGTAAGCTCCTTGTTGACGAAGGTTGCGGGTGATTTGTTACTGAAATCGTCGATGGAAGGACGCTCGTTGACGGTGGGGGTGTGTCTACCGTTCCGACCTGGAAGAAATCCAGCCAAAGCACACTATTGGAGACGAGGGATGTGATGACAAGAACATGTTGTGTATTTTGTAGGACTGGCGATTGATAGAAAATTTGTCGATATTGTATGGACGTTGGCACTGGGTTGAACGTCGCGTTTGTGGAACCATCAATACTGTACGTTGAGGAGGGTGGCAGGACAATTCCACCGACAGGTTCATTCGTGATGGTCCCGTAGACAGTTACAGAAGATCCTAAATCAGACGATGATTTTAGAAGATATTATGGGCGCATACGCAAAGACACACCATTAAACGTGAAGCGTGCTTGTGACCCTCCCGCAACAGTTCCGTGTGTTGTTCGATTAAACTCTTGGTCAACACCACCCAACACCCAGCTACCCGAATAAACCACCCGGGGGTCTCTATCGTCCACATTTTGAAAAGTAGTCATGAAAAAGAAATGCCTGCGTGCAGGTCAAATGTCACCCGTCAAGGGAAGAAGAAAAAAGTCAAGAATTTGCAGAAAAAAGGCGAGGATGTCGAATCATGGTTCTTTGGAGGTTGGGCGCCCAGCTTAAATACCGCGACTGCAACACCTTGTGTGAATGACAACGCGCCAACGGGCGGTACGGTGGTTCAGGTGCCTGTAACGGACCTAAGTTCATGCCACCTCGTGCCCCCTTAGTATCCGGGAAAACGCCGGGTATCAGCTTAGGCTAAGCTTCAGGAAATACAGCCACTTCACCCTAGGTGCGCCCAGTTTGATCGTGTTGCATCGTTAAGGCCTAGCAAAGTACTCGAAAATGTTTATGAACTTTCTCAGCAACACGACGATCTGTATCGATCTGCATTTAAGCTACATACAATGTGCGAGTTTCAGCTGGGAGAAATTATATTTAGAACTCTCGAGAAACATACCCCAAAAATGATATGATGGTTCGCTGAAGTTTGTTGAATGTGGCAGTGTATATGATGGTGAGCGCGTCTACATACTGGCACGTTCGTCAACGGTTACCAGTTTCTGTCAAAGGCGGTCCGGTGTTTCTGTAAGAGCGCTCTTTACTGGTCGTGGTTGCCTGATGTTGGACTCAATTGTATAGGACGTTGTTGAGATCAAGTCGAGGTTGAGCTGCAGCCCTGAATCTCCCTCTCGAGACCGTGAGAAGAAGCTATTTCGAGCCAACGGCGTGCAAGTTTTAACGAAGCTGTCAAGTATATTTGAACTCTATGGTATCTGTCGTTCTATCAAGTTATACAGTGACACCCTAAAGTAGCTTCATTAGTGTGGCGTAACCTTTCTGGCCTGCTATATAGCATATGGTCGGCGTCAGAGGATATTTTCCAGGACTCGTCACGAGACAATTTCGTGACGCCAACAGGTGGGCTGGGTATAGACCACGGTAAGGAATGAAGAACATGAATTGGAGGATTTATTCTTGTATCCGCAGAGTTGACGTAAGAATGCAGTGTTCACCATCAACAGACTTTACGGAACCGGGCCTGCACGATTCTGGTATAGACGTACATTAGTTAAAAGGCGAGGTAAAACAAGAAGTAGCATACCTATCACACATTTCCGGGCTTCACAGCGCACAGTGTCAACGTTTGGAATGGCACTACAGTCTCTCCCACCATCACTACTTCTTTCGCCATCGAGGGACCTATCCACACATCCTCCGCAAGACCTGGAGATCGTGAATATACGAATACGGATACTGGCATCATAACTCACTCAAGATCGTTATTAATGTCAATACAGTCGTACCCTCTGAGTTTCGAGGATGATCGCCCAATTGCTACGCTGTATAATGGACATGCTTTTTGGCCGGGCTTTAAGCACCGTCGGCGATGAATATCACGCTTAGAATTAATAGCTGCGCTGGGGAATGCTTGGGCAGTGGCTAATTAGACGACATTAGTTCTTTGAAGCGAAACTGGATATCAAATGGACATACGACAGCTGTCAGTTACTTTCTGGATGCAGGTGGGTTCAGGAACATACATCCCCTTCTTAGAGGAACATCCTCCTTGACTGGTGGTCCCCGGAGAAGAATACGGTGTCTGATTGGGGCAGCTGAATAGAAAGAAATGTCAAATGGCGATCACAGGAGTTTGAGGCGTTGAAAGTCCCACGTTTGACAGTTGGTGTTTCCAGGCTGGCTCTAATGATCGGTGTTATCGAGAAAGCGCAAGATAATAATAGAATAAGGCACGAACATTAAAGTGACCAGCGCAACAAGCGCAACACCCAGTTGATCCGTGAGCGTTGTTAAAAGAACCCACGGGGCAAGGCGAACAAGTGACTACATTCCCCCCGGGGGAGAATCGGCCGGGCGAACAGGGTTGTGGCTTTGCGAGAGAACCACTGGGACATTGGTGGCCGGGCGGGCAAGGGGAGCAGGATGTGGAGCCAGCCACACCGTTATATGTGCCCGCAGCGCAAGAATATTCCATGTTCATCCCAGGAGTCGGACAAAAATACCCAGCTCTTGCTGGAATGCAGCTTTTTGCGCCATTTTCTAGAATTTGGAGGATCAGCAGTTATATCATGGAAAGCGAATGTTTGTGTACCTTTAGAGTAAGAACCGGCTGGGCAATCGGTACAGGGGGCACTTCCATTAGAAGAATAAGTACCAGGCGAACACATCGAGTGTCGTTTGGAATGAAGGTTCGTAAAGTTTACAGTATTTCCGGGTGCAGACGGTTGCGCAGAACATATAGCAAAGATCGTGAAGAGGGCGACGAGAGTTGCGCGCGACATACTTGAAAAAGAAGGAATTATGGAACGCGGAACGGCAATCCGGAATGTGAACCAAAGGAGAGAACGAGAAACGGGGTATAAGTAGCCAATACTTTTTGTTGGACCAGTATCAAGCACCTGTGAAGATATAAAGGCATTTTCAGGTGTGAGGCACGGACGTCGACAATAAGGCCTGTATCCGAGCTCTTGTTCTGATTAGGCATAGACTCCAAATTTGATCACTGCCTCGGTGAACTTGACAAGTGGGTAGGCGATCGATCATTGTGTACCTATCTCACCAAGGGTGTTAAAGGCCCAGGCAAATAAGACAGAATCAGTCATATTGAACGACAAAACCTCATGTCGATTCAAAAGTTTGGAACCTCAAAAATATGAGCCATACTCTCAGGTCCATGATCCCGTCGTTAGAGTGGTCAAGTAGGGAGTTACGTTCAGTGGCTTCCGAATATCCAAGCTTGGCGAAAAACAAAAGGAAGATGTGCTTCTAGTGTTGTCCAGCGGCCATACATAGGCCTACGGCGTTTGTTGTTCGGAGGTATTGTTTCCAGAGGGGATAAAGTTTAAACAAGGTTCCATAGAAGACACGTGGCTCTTGAGAAACCAAACATGTCATTGTCACATGCATTAGCATGTCACACCTCTGCCTCGTCGACGCGTCAACTTGGAGTTCCTACGGTCCGCTCAGTAATTATGCATGCTAACGCGTCTAAGCCACTTTCAACCCTTTTTTCTGGCTCGGAACGATCAAGGCCTCACCTGTGGGCACCAAACTCCTTAGGCAGGCCACTCATACACAGAGAACATTGATTTTCAAACTAACATGTTCATCTGATTTTCTCGGCAGTGCAATAGTATGAGGCTAGGAGGGGAAGAAAGGGAGCCTAGCCGCTATGTTCTTATCCTTATCACAAGATGATCATCGGAGCCAAAGCTAAATTTTGTCCACCCTTGACGGGGCGTTGTTTGCCGCCCGCAGCAGACTAACAACCGCTTCCGTTCATCATGTTCTATATCCTATATGACGGCGCTTTCCCAAATTACTATGTTGTGCAATGCTCCAAGTTCCGGGACCATTCTCATCAATGAATTCAAACCATCAGAGTCCTTGGAGCTAGTTTAAGGTTCTTCATACTACCTAAACTCGTGTATGATGATGATTGAAAGATTAATGCAACAGATTCTCCACCCCATTTTGCCCTTTAAAGCTCAGTGAAGTTATGATCGTAGAAATTCATTCATTCTACCATGCCCAGTTCAACAGAGTGAGTGCAGCAATAATACCTTTGAATAATCCATTAACAACCCCAGATTCATACAGTTCGATATACAATATGCCAGTATCGGTAGGTTCACCAGTACAATATAAACCCTTCCGCCAGCGCTTACTCAAATCTAGCCCTTCTTTACTACGACTACGCCCTTACCTTTGGGTGGGAGATCGGGTACATCTGGGGCCAAAGGTTCCGACTTTCTACAGTTTTTTATATCTGCACTCGCTATGCTCTAATCGCCAACATCTTGTTTTTGGTTTCTATCATCGACAAAACCAGTCCACGGGTATGAACACCTATTTCTTTCAGATGTATAACATATCTCACGTTCTTACTAGTATGTATTCTCCGCTCTCCTATACATCAATCATCCAACACAGCGCAGCTGCGACATAGGATACAAAATATGTTCCGCTCTCAGTATATTGGGCCGCGCTTCAGTAATCAGTATGCACCTTCCCTGTTTATACAAGTTTGCGTTTGACGCCTATTATAGTAGTCTGGACAGCAAGGACGTATGCAGTATTCAACAAAAATAAATACATCTTAGCCTATTTTTTGAGTACCGGCCTTACGTGCATAGCCCTCGACATTGTGCGTGACTTCTATCCCTTGATAATCAGCGTTAACACCCCCCTAGGCACACGCACCTTCAGTTGCATGTCAAGGGAGCTCGAATATGTGGGTTGTGATCTGATCCACGTCCAGACACTAACCGAGGTCAAACTTGAATTTATTTTCAGTGGTAAATTTATCCGCTTGTTGTCTATTATGCCAATCTTAATCCGACGTGTAACTAGTGTCTACAGTCCTTGCAGGCATGATGTGCTTTTTTGAGATCTCTGTTGCATTTTGCACAACTCTCAGAACAATCCAAACTCGAATACTTAACAACCCAGCCCAAACACAGAAAGGAGGCATGGTGTACCTCTTGCTAGAACAAGGTACACCCGCCGAATCTCTGCATTATCTTCTGTTTCTGATTTTAACTTCTAGGGATTGCGTATTTTATGTGGGTGTTGGTGTACGTATTCTGAAAAAAATCTCATGTTAATGTAGTACGGTGACCTGTTTCACCATTGCAGCCTTCGTTCTAACCCTCGTAAGTCCTTCCCCTTCATCCTACTTAAATCTCCTGACTAACTACGCCCCTAAGTGCGCGCCCGTATGTTGTTTATACCTTATTCGTGCATTCACTCACTAACGCCATTCTAGGGTGGATTTCTCCAACGTCTACTAAATGCATTCACTCTACCGTACATAACTATCCCACCTCCTCACGATTTACAACAGGCTCGCTCACAAAAATTCTTCTAGCATCTCATGCCTCATGACCGCACGCTTCCTCCTGCACCTTCGGCGATGGGAGCATAAACATTCGAACAAACATGGTAATACAATGGAGACTATGCAGTTCAATCAGCGCATTGTGGCCTCTCAATCACTCATGAGCGATTTTGGCGAAGACCCGGTACACCGCGCCGAAAGCGACATTCAGATTGGGAAACCTGGTTTAGGAAAGATGCGTGTTGTTGGTTCGGATTCTCTTGAATGCGACAACCTCAGAAGAGGTTCACCATCAATGGTGTAGCCATTCTGTATACTCTATTAAATAGGAAACGTAGGTCATATCTGCCGAACACTCCACCGTGGACCTTTTCGGCAGAAAAACCATTGGTGCGGAACTTCTGATAACGTTTTACTTGTTATGTGTATGCGGCGCAGCCGTTTTTCTATTGGGAAGTTAAGTCACAAAAAACACACCGCCTTGAGCTCAACTCTTACAGCAAGCTTATACCACCGTGAGGCAAGGCAATGCTCATTTTTACCACTAACAGGACCCATCGAACTTTTTTCCGTCACTGAGTCGGACTTTCGTAACGACAAGTGGATGGGCATCCTTTCTTTTTGAGTCAGTTTAAAGTTATTACTCTCAATTCCTATATTTAGGGCACTCGAAGTATCATCAGCACATATTGGGTACAAAGATCATGATTAGATCGCAAGAAAACAGTGCTATGAAATTCATGGATTTTCAGGGAACATCAATCCCCGAGTCAACCTGGTCAATCATCATCCATCTCTGGCTCATAATTCGACAAACACGCAATCAAACCAGTTCCCCCATGGGAAGGAGAAATTGGGAAAACTCTAGGCCTATTTCCTAAAGATGATCATCAATAAAGCATCACAAGACGATGTTTTCCACTGGTGGGCCAGTATTACATCCGACATGGCACTGGTTTACAAATCATCCTATCATCCAGCAATGATGCAAATGTAACGGTCTTCATTCTCATCAGCGTAAACTTGTCGCTACAGTCCCCCAGGACCAGCCTCCTTAGAGGCCACTTACGAACCCCTATCCCAGCCACCAATAACAGTTATGAAGACATGAAAAGATTAAGTAGTGTTCACAAAACCGTTTAATCCCTTGTAACAAAAGTGGATTGATTAAAAATATTCAGGTTCTCCGTATGTTATGTGATGGAATGGTTTTCATACTGCACCGCATATCCACCTTGGATGTGACAACCCTCCACTTTGATAGATCCTCCATATTTATAGGTTGGGTGCACGAGAGCTTTCCATCCTTCCTCCCCACGACACGCTGGACGTTCGTGCGGTGCATATACCTCGTCTTTCTCCTCTTTCGTTTTTTTTTAAATTTACTTTTTGACACTAACGATATTAACGACCATATTGTGTAACGTCCTATGCCTAATTCAACAGAGTGAGTGTAACATTATGACCTTTGGACGTTTATGTTAACCAGTGTCAGCTTTGTGCAGTTTAATATCCAATATGCGAGTATTGGTAACTATTGATTGGAATAATTTACGCTTCTCCACTGGCGCTTACCAAGTACCAGCACTTGTCTATCATGATTACGCCCTCACCTTCGGATGGGAGATCAAATACATCTGGGGTGAAAGATTTCGACCTTCCACGCTCTTTTATATCTGTACTCGCTATTCCTTATTTGCCAACATCTTATTTTTGGTGTCTATCATCGACAAAACCAGTCCACAGGTATGATTGTTCTGTTTTTCTGCTTGCGAGATCAATACCCCTCAAGCCTTTTATAGTATGTTTTTGCTACATCTTTGTTTCAGTTTTCCAACACAACATAGCTGCGATGTAGGATACAAGATCTGCTGTACTTTCAGTGTATTAGGCCGGGCTTCAGTAATTGGTATGTGTCATTAATCACTGTTAAAGATCATCCATAACATGTATCATAGTGGTCTGGACTGCAAGAACATATGCAATCTACAACAAGAACAAAATTGTCCTAGCCTATTTCTCGAGCGTCGGCCTAACATGCATAGCCCTCGATATTGTACGTAAACATTCTCTACCCGTGATGGGCTTGCTAACGATTGCCTAGGCGCATGTACCTTCGGTCGCGTGCCAAGGGAGCTCGAACGCGTGAGTTGTGGCCTTCTAAGTTCTGGTCCCATGTGTGCTAATTGGAGTCAAACCCGACTTTATTTCCACTGTCCAGGGGTACGTATAATGGCTTTCGAGTTGTCATATTCTTTCCGATCAAGACGTTCCATTAGTGTCCACGGCCCTTGCAGGCCTCATGTGCCTTTTCGAGATCTCTGTTGCACTTTGCACCAGTGTCCGAACAATCCAAGCTCTGCTGCTCAATGACCGGGCCCTAACGCCAAAAGGGGGCATGGTATACTTATTACTCGAGCAAGGTATGACTACCGAATCCCTTCCTTGTAATATATTAATAAAACATTCATGTCCTAGGCATCGCATATTTTATGTCAGTCTTCATACATTCTGAATAACTAATGGCACTGAATTTAGCATAGCACGGTAACCTGTTTCACCGTCGCAGCCTTCATTCTAAGTCTTGTAGGTTCTTACTCTTTAATCTATTAAATACTTGTCTAACTTCGCCAAGCGAGCACCTGTATCTCTCTAATCCACTCGCGGGTATTCGTTTAGCTCACACTAGTTTAGGGAGGGTTCTTCCAACGCCTATTAAACGCACTCACACTGCCGTAAACTTTGCATCTAGTCATGACAGACAGATAACTCATCTACTACTCCGCTTTCAGGATCTCGTGCCTTATGACCGCGCGCTTCCTCCTGCACTTACGACGATGGGAGCATAAACACACAACCTCCAATGATGATACCATCGAGTCTATCCGATTCAACCAGAATGTCCCGGGTTCACGATCACTATTGAGTGATTTCGGTGAAGACCCAGTACGTCGTGCGGAGGTTGACATTCAAGCCAGGCGGCACGCTTTAGGAAAGGCATGCGCCGTTGATTCAGATGATTTACCTGACAATGACAACCACGGGGAAGGTTCATCAATGGTGTAGTGACACTGTAGATCATTGTGCTCCAATTAATAAAGAATGCTCATGATTCTATTAAGCCTTAGAACTCAAACCCAGAAACACATGCCTCAATAAAGTCGATTTGGGGCGTGACAGCTGGAGAGTATCCGACACCCACTCCTGCAGCATTGTTGTTTGGATGATTCTGAAAAAAATAAAAGAGTTTATTGCGCTTACCCCCTCGACAACAGACCTGATGAAAACTCGAAACTGAGGTTGCCTTCTGATCTTACAAAATGCACAGTTTACTTTAGGTGAGTTATAGATTCATGCCGACCATTTTGTTTATAATTATTTCTGGTATGCCTCCCGACCTAGTTTCATGATGTATAAAGATAGATGGTGATGTTATCATATCATGGCTAGGATATTCTGAGCTGATGCAAAGTAACAGGAATTCAATCATAAATATTGATACGCAACTTGTATTCACACACAGCCTGAGGGCTATGAGGAACCTACATTTTTGGTCGATATCACATTCACGGGAAGTGAGGGTATGCGCATAAATCCTCAATAGATTGTGTCCTACAACGCGGTGCACCGTCGACCCATCCGAGAATTTTTATCATCTGCAAAGCGCTGCATGAGGCAATAATGCAGTTCTTGATCCCTAACTAAAGGCTGCGCGTCGCTACGATCTGGTGATCTTGTTCTCAGAAGGTTTTTGGCTTAAATAACTCAAGCGATACTGCGCTGTTGAAAGTCCCCCCTGTGATACGCTGGACGTTCACACTGTATTTTTATTTCAGGATACCTGGCGTTCCTCGATCCTTCGTCCACGTGTAATTGCAATCACCATCATCATCCGTACAGCGATACATTATGCCCGATTCGACGAAGTGAGTTTAATATCAACTCTGTTAGCTTGATATGTTAATATAATAATATGACTTAGTTTCACTCAGCTCAACATCCAATATGCCAGCATCGGTAAGCATATTTATTAACTGCACAGTTAACCCCAGAGCGTTTACGCTGGTTGTAGCACTCATTTACTATGACTATGCTCTCACGTTTGGATGGGAGGTCCAATACATTTGGGGAGGAAAGTTCCGACCTTCCACACTGTTTTACGTCTGCGCGCGCTATTCTTTGTTTGTCAATGTACTTTTTTTGGTGTCCATCATCGACAAGAACAGCCCACAGGTATATATCTGCTCCATCTTCTAAAAGGCGATCGTGACTCACGCATTTTTTTAGTATGAGTATTTTTATTTTGGACCATCCGTTTCAAGGCCTGACCTAGCCGTATAACACAGCTGTGATGTGGGGTACAAGATCTGTTGTGCCTTCAGCGTACTGGGCCGCGCGTCAGTGATAGGTGGGTATAATGGCATCCCACTCCATATCACTATCTTTAACTGGGGAGAATCTTAGCCGTATGGACCGCTAGGACCTACGTTGTTTATGACAGCAACAAACTCATCCTTGCCTATTTCTCGACCCTTGGCCTCGCGTGCATAGCCCTTGATATCGTTTGTATTTGCTCCATCACAAAGAATCACCATTATTGAGATAATAACCCTTTTAGGTGGACGTGCCTTCGGCATCGTGTAAGGACACCTCGAATATGTGGGTAATGCATTCTTCTATTTCTTACCGTGCCCAACGATGGCATGTTTAAATTTTAGGGGTAAGTATGAAGTATCTTGCCTGAAAATATTCATTATCGATTGAAATATCTCGCTTAGCATCCACGCTCGTTGCTGGTCTTATGTGCTTGTTCGAACTATCTACCGCGTTGTGCACGGGTGTCAGGACCTTTCAATCCCTTATGGTCGATGATCCAACCCTCGCGCCCAGAAAAGGGCTTCTTCGCCTGCTTCTCGAACAAGGTATGCCTATTTTATTCTAACGCCCCACACCTCTTTGACTCGTATATCCCCAAGGCGTCGTATATTTTGCGTGGGTGATACCCCTACATTTGACTAAAATCTCAACTTCAACATCTTCACAGCGTGGTGACTGGCTTAACTATTGCAGCTTTCGTTTTGGCCCTCGTAAACCTTCATCTCCTAGTAATTTTGGGCTTCATCCTGACTTATCACCTAGTGTGCACCCGTAGGTTTATTCCTTATACCCATACCCAATTTTTATATCCCATCCCAGGGCGGATTCTTCCAACGGCTTCTGAACGCTCTTACGCTCCCGTAATTCTGTTTCTTTATACTATTACCCATATCAATAACTTCCATCTCTTATGCTAGAATTTCGGGCCTGATGACCGCGCATCTCCTGCTCCACTTACGACGATGGGAACACAAACATACAATATTTGATGAGGACAAATCCTTCGATTCTATCCCGCCTAGTGATAGTATAAGCGGTAGAGTTTCGCGATCGTTGAGCGATTTAGGTGAAGATCCTGTACGCCGTGCCAAATCAGACGTGCAGAACAGGCTATATGCTATGAACAAGGTGCAAATTACTGATTCCGAGCTTCACTACCCTCCCGAGCATGACAATCGGTGTGAAGGTTCGTCATCAATGGTATGAAACAAAAGTATAGATGTTGAAATCATGATTATATTGTATCTGTTATCAAATGCTATCGTTGTACTTGGAAACCTATTAATACAGACTGTGAAATACAACATCCATAAAATTTGAAATGATATACACTCTATCAAACGTATTTCTATCATCTACCAACGTTAATCGGCGTATTTATTGCGTCTCATGAGTCGTCCCCCAGTCTTGTGAGCTTCTTAAAATAGAAGATGCAGCGTGTACGCTGACAATGCGGTCATGGATACAAACATGAGGATATACTGAGGTATTAAGAAAGGTGAAAGGTGCTCGGCCTCTCCTGTTCCACTGTATACTTGGGTCAAGAATACCTATGGCATAACTGAATTATGTTTATCTCCAGGGATCCACGGAGGAACGTACCTGAGTAGTGGCAGTTGGCAAACACGAGAAGAATCTACAGTAAACGTATAAGACAAAGGCTCCGAATGCAGAAAAAAATGAATAAATCACTGACATGCATACGAATCGCAGTACTTTATCTTCTGCCGGGATAAGACCCACATTAGTCAGCCCTTTTACCATCAGAACACCTAACACAGGCGTTAGGACCATCTTGCCAATCGCCAGGAAGCTAATCGCTCCGAGTGGTAGAGAATTCCAATTATTTTTGGGGACATTAAGGCGTGCGAGAGCCGACCCCAAGCAAATCAGGCCGAGAGGAACTGATGCCGCACCAATAAATGATGTTGTGTCAATGAAAAAAGCTAGTGGAGGGTGTCCATCTGGGGCCGGACTGATGTGTACCCCGGGAACGTCGACGAAAAGGGCTTTAAGCTGAGGGATGAGGGCAATTGGGAAAGACAAAATGATGGCAAGGGAAGCAGGCGCTACAAGAGATTTGTAAAATGTGCGTATATGAGACAAAATAACGGTCCGGCGTTGGGGTTTCTTGGGAGTATTGAGTGGATCTGTGCTTCCTGCAGTGGTGGGGAGTACTACTGGATAAAGCTGGGTTTCGCTTGGTTGGGTCTGCGACCTCAAGAGAGTTTCCGCAGGCTCAGGTGAGGTAAGGCGGGATCGGGCACCTACTTCTGTGGGCGCAGGGCTGCATACAGGGGACCTAGGCCCTTCGGTTGGAACTACAGTAGTTGCGTCATCGTAAAATGCTACATGTCGTCCGCGGGAGGTAAGCGTCCGCCCCTCTTTTGAGTTTCTATCGTCAAGTTCGTTTTTTTCGCTGATAAACCCGGCTTCATTAAGTCTCACATCATCTTCTTGGAGTTTCGACTCCGACTTTCGGCGTATAAGCTGTGAGATTAGACGCGGCCAGCCATAAAGTATCATCTTCCGCTTAACACGGATAGCCTCTCGGACTTCGTCTGGCTCAACATCAGGACCTACATAATCCATCGCGACCCATCTATTCGCGCCCATTGGGAACATCGTTATCTACCGCCGACGTTATTTATTTTTGGATAACTGGGGTTTCGACTCGGTGCGACGTACCATAAACACCAAGATAAAGGCAGATATGTATGCGACGGCCAACGTCTGGTCTTTTTCAGAGTCAAAAGGGGAGGCTCCAGTAATGCTCATAATAACCGATGTCGCTGTAGTTCCCAGAAATGAGTAAAGAAGACATAAAATTAGCGCGATGCCCACGGATATCCCCAACATTTCCCCATCCCCCCGCAACGAGGATCCCATAGCGAAATCTATGGGGTACCCAGAAGAACTGTTTAACCATCCACGCAACCATTATTCCCATGACCTCATATAGGACGGCGACAAGGACAAGGGGTCCTGGCCAGGTGAAAAAATTTCAATGAGATGACTGAAGGAACAAGACCGGACACTTTACACACCGAGAGCACCAATATTATCACTCGTAAACGCAGGGACAATCTTGGAGAACATCAGACATGGTAGAGCTATGTTAAGCATAACTTGTCCGGCGCCTCGTGCAGCAATGGGCGGAAAATTATCCGTTTTCGTGATAACAAATCCACAGGTGACGCATAGTACCCTAGTTGGCGGGAAAAGTATTCATCAGTACCGGAGAACGGTCGAGAAATAGATGCGATTCGTACAACCGTATAAGTGGTCTAGAGGAGGCCCAAATCAACTCACCTACAGAGAGCATTATCACGGTAGATGGGTGACAAACACGACTATAAAAGATCCAAGGCTAGCCTGTTTCCCTGGGAAAAAAAAGCTCATATGGGATAGGATGGACCTGAAGTGGAGACCTCGAGGTATGTTCAACGTAAGATTGACAAGGATAGCGCCTCGGGAAAATGACATTCCACCAAATCAATTGCAATTTGCAACGGAAACCTGTCGGGCCGTGGATAGGAAGAATGAACAGGCGCCTCAAACCCTAGGGTTCTAGTTAAGGCTCGTATTTCGAATATTCGATGTGCTTGTTGTGAATCCACTGGCACCCTGACGGGTCATTGTATGAGAATATGAAAGTAAAATCGTAGCCTGGTTGTGGGCCCGAAATTTGTGGGTGCCTTTTTGAATTCAGGAGTACCTGGCGTAAGGAATTCAGACGGAACGTGGGACTTATTTTTGCAACCCGGATCAATCTTCGAGACTGACCGTAAGTAGCAACTGGAAATTATTTTCACTTTACTTTTGTTCAGCTCTGGTGTTGACATGTACACGCCCCACAGGGTTTCCCTGGGCCAAGGGCCTTGTTCTAATGTCCCGAAGAGTGCCATTCAGGATGTGGAAGTGGATTCAATGACATTTGTTGAAAACTGAGTTCGGTAAGTCTGGTGTTCCTCGAACGACGTTGATGTCTTAGGCACCTCTTATATACAGGTAATAAGAGGTAACAAAACATTAAAAATTGCCAGGCTATTTATGAACCATATCCCGGTGGAGTTATGTAAAATTAGGACTAGTAGGTTTGTGATCCTGATATAAGATATAAAGAGGCTCATATAACCCACAGGTCGCTACGGCCAGATTGGTAAAATTCCTGCCACGAATGGTCCACGCAATGTCACAAAGGCGTGCTGAAACATTGAAACTTAGAAGGTCCAAAAAGAGAAACAGGATAAACTGCTAACATGCTACGAGGAACCCAAACCGTTTTGTTTTTAACAGGCGGCGACCCACATGAGGTGAATATCCCCCGTGTTGGACCCTCGTGGACTTGACACGGTCTTGAGTCTGTTCCCTTTAACTAATATCCTTGACGCTCTTGGTTTTGGTGTTTTCCAATTCATGATTTAGGGGTCATCGGAGGTTGAGTTCCAAGATGTCCTTACGCTCGCGACACCCGATGTTTTTTTTTGAACGAGTGAAAGGGTCCTGTCAATGGTCCAGGTTGGATGAACACATTTCGAACAAAAAGGGAGTTTTGAGCGTAGCCAGCATCATAAAGAAAAAAAACCATTGGAAAGCGTTGGGGATTGTTATTCTTATAGAGACGATACCATCTCCATCGTACTAGGCTTCCTCAATGAAATGATACCCGTTCCAGTCCTCGCTCAAGTGTCGGTTGAATCTACTGTAGATTTGAGCCTCGTTTAGGCATTCTTGCATTTTCGCCTCAAGTGTCGCAAATCTTCAGGACAGCGCTCGAGGTAGGGCCAACCGGGTGGTCGTTCAAGTCTACATCCGGTGTCGGAAAAACGAACTTATGCTTCCTATGAGGGATAGGTCCCGTGGGTTCTGCCCGTCTGAACCCTGAAAGTTTGCCATGGGGGTCATTGGTCGTGGTGAAATTTGGTAGCTGTTCTTTAAGAATATGTGGTTGCAAGCGATAATTGGTGATATTTATATACGCTGTAATAGTCTGGTCGCGTGCTAAAAACAACTATATGCATAGAAGGGACGGTGCGACTCACCTGAACTTTGACTTCATCGCTCCCTGATGGTGATGAGGGTACTTCGACGACTATATCCGCTTCATTTGTGGTAATTCTATATCGCAGTCGTTTGGGGGGTATAAGTTGGGGGGCATCCAGGGATGCAATCGGTGCGGACTGGGTTCCAGTGTTTGAGTAGTTTGAGCCCGAATTCCACCACACTCGACCATCGACGGTCAGAGAACGTAACATTATAATAGAAGTTGGTCGGATTGTACGCCCACATGAGGTAGTCTGGTGATCGTCATCCCCTGGGGTAGGGAGTGTCCCTAGGTGTCCCTATTAGGATAGATGTCTTTTCTCGTGTTTGCTCTTCGTATCATGGTTAAATCCTTCGCCCAGTGGAAAAACCAATGGGACTTCAACGGTGGCCTAGGACAGATATTTGCTACCAAGTCTGATCATCGTCAGTATCACCGAGGCTAGGAGTCAAATGGAAGTCGAAAACAAGGTTAAAGTGAGCTGGACATGGCGGGTGGGTTGTCGCTGGGTTGTCGAGAAAAAGAAACGTGGCTAGTTGAAAACCGTCAAAATATGTCCCTAAAAATCCCGGCAATCATTTGGATTCGGAGGCAGAATAGATTTATTTGTGTGCACATAATCGGCTTTTTCATAACTATCTACCATCTACCATGTCAACAACTAGCAATGAGCCTAATATATATGGACCGGACATGGAATTACTCCCATCTAAAGGATATTACAATCAATCGCACAAAAAAATCGCTGTGCCTATTATGTACCTAGAATGCCGTAAGAAATACAAGGCTGCTGCTGCCGCACTAAATGAAATCTATCCTAAGTCTATCCATAATTGAGTGTACTGCTTCCTCCTCTTCCAGGTGCCTCTGAACCTTTTGGCGATGGAGGCCTACCGCGGGTAGGAGGTCCTTGGGGGCGAGGCGGGAGACCCATAGGCCGGGGACGAGGTTCCCACCGGTCATTACGATCATTGCGTGGCCCAGGGCCTGGACGAGAGTACGGCGGATATGGCGGGCCCCGTCCTCCACCCTGGTAGGGACCATTTCGACCGTATGGTGGTGGTGGGTGATGAGGTGGATGCATAGAGTTCATCGGGGGCCCGTTATATCCAGATGGTAACGGTGGTACTCCAGGAGGTGGAACGCGGAATGGGGGCCCTTGATGGAACATGTCGCGATTCGGAGGGGGGCCACGATTTTGATATCCAGGCCCAGGAAGTCCGCGTCCACCACCACCACCGTGCATATGAGGATATGGGGGCGGGTGCCCTCCACGCCCGTCCATTTGGGGTGCGATTGGAGGACCGCCGGGAGGGGGGTGAGGGTTTCTGTGACCGCGTTTATCAAATTCATGTGAGGCTTCATAAGAAGGCAATCTACAAAAAAAAATATGAAAAAGAGATCTCGAATCACGGAATGAAAGCACATACGTCTTGGGATCGGCGGGCAAGGGATCAGTCCAGAAGTACTCGTGATCTAAGGCCTGCGCTGCTGTAATACGTTCCCTCGGGTTGCACGTAAGCAGCTTGTCGAGCAGATCGCATGTTTCAGGGCCGACGCTATTATGACGAGTAAAATTGCATAGCGCCCGGACCGATCAGCGATCGTGCCATAAAAATAAATGCACGAGTCTACCAACCTTTCATATGTCTGTTTCAACTTCCTGGAGTGATTGGTATTGAACCTTATGACACCTTCACAGCCGGGTAGTGCATCGTAGTTGGGCCAAGTATGTTGGTTGGGTGTCCCACATAGCTGCCAAATCTTTTCAAGCTGGTCCAGGTCTGAATTACCTGGCAAGATCGGCCTGCGTGAGAACATTTCGCCTAGAACACACCTACAAGTGGATGTTAGATCGTGTCTAGCGGACATAAGGGTAAGAAAAACAAACCCAATCCCCCAGAGATCCACTTCCCCACCGTACTGCCGTGCACCCAATAACAATTCTGGAGGTCGATACCACCTTGTGACCACACAATTCGTGTACTTCCGTTCTTTTCCGCGTGAATCGTTCGCCCCTCTTGTTATATTAGCGTCGAAGGCCCGCGCAAGACCAAAATCGGCAATTTTCAAAGAACCCGAGTTGGAGATAAGCAAGTTGGCAGCCTTCATGTCGCGATGTAAAATGTGATTCTAGAAAGGCTCTTTAGACAATTTCCAAAGTAGAGTTAATAAAGACGTACCCTGTGCATGTACTCTGTTCCTTCCAATAGTTGCTTCATATATAGTTTTATATGGCTTGGTTGCAATTTGACACGTTCGTTTTCCAAAAGACCTGCAAGATCATGGTCCATGTAAGGAAAAACCATATATACTGAAAGAGGATCCTTCGAGCTACCTGTATCACCGAATGGCGATTAAACTGAGAACAAATGACGAAAGTAGGGTGGCTCACTTCGGACCACAAACATATCCAAAATCTCCACTATGCATGGGTTGTTGAGTGCCTTGAGAATTTTAATCTCCCGCAGAGCTGTAACAGGCATGCCCTCTTTTTCGTTGTGCATTAGGATACGTTTCAGTGCCACAACTCTACCAGTCCCTTTGTGAATAGCCTTATGGACCTCACTAGAAATTCAAATAACTTGATGAAACGAATCATTTTGGATGCATTATATACACTTACCCGAATGTCCCTTCACCCAATTTCGTCGTAACTTCATAATCCGATTGCAATCCGCAGCCCACGAATCCATGTCCATAAGCCTCTACTTCCTCCTTCCCTGTCCGTTTAACAGGCTCCCGTCTCCTGACGGGCCTTGGTTTTGGTGCTTCAGCTTCTTTTGATTCTTCCTTTTTCTCGGGAGGTGCCTCAGCCTCTTTCACCTTAGGAAGGGGCATTGAGGGTGGTGAATGTGCATCCAGTGGCGCTGCAGGCCGCTTCATGGGAATGCTAACTAAAGCATGCTTCGTGGGTAGGGATTCGTCTTTCGACAGACGAGCATCGGGCGGTGGTGGAGGTGGCGGGCTGCAGGAGGGAGGAGGTGGAGTTCTGTCGGATTTGTTCGGCTGAGGACGTGCCGGGACCTTTCGAGGTGGTGGTGGGATGGGTGGTGGGGGTAAAGGAGGTGACATAGGGCCAGTACGCGTTGGTGGGCCAGGCGGTGGACCAGGTGATGAAGGCCTATAGCTGTTCAGCTGGCGGTTGTGGTCATAATCTCGGTCATAATCCTGCGCTCGGTCGTCTCTCCTCCCACCTCTCCTGTCCCCTTCATCCCGACGAGTCCATTCACGATCATCCCCACCCCTTCGATGGCCATTCGGTGGATATGGCGCACGCTCAGGGCGGTAGTAACGATCCACAATGTCCGAAATAGGTCTGTCTAATTGTCGACGATCATCGTCGTCATCACGATATCTTCTGTCTCTATCCCAAGCACTGCCGCGGTCCCTTTCACGGTCACGAATTCTATCAATACCATAGTCTCGCCTAGGCGGACTGAAGTTGGCCTCCGGAGACCTGGGTGCAGGTAATCTGTGCTTTTCACGATGATGCGATGAAGGGGGTGAGATTGGAGAGCGAGATGTTGAATATGGAGAGGGTGATTTACGGTCCCTATCACGGCGGTCCCGGTTGGGATATTCTCTCCATGATCCATGGTTCCTCGACGACATACCCTCCCCCCTAGCATACCCTGGCTCCCAATGATCAGCCCCTGGTAGCTTCGAACCACGTCCTCCTTTCCGTTTGTGGTCACCATCTCGAAAACGTCTCTCGTCCTCCGCCGACCTCTCATACACTGCCACTGCAGGCTCCTTCGGGTCAAGTGATGTCGACCCATTTCTTGCTGAGTCCTTCCTTTTAAATGGGAAAGGAACTTTGGATTTTGAAAATGTTACTGGCTTCGGAGGTAGGGACGCAGGTAGAGATAAGGTAGTAGGGCCGGGTACAATGGTGGTGGTGGTGACATCGTCAAGTTCTCCTTCTTCCGGTGATGACGTGGCAAGTCGTTTCAAGGATCGTTCTCTCGAAGGGGACCTTGAGGCATATCTTTTCGCTCCCCCAGGTGCCATCTCCTGGCTGCTGTGCAAGGAAAGCTGGGTCAAGGTCGTAGCGCGGAACGAGAAATATGTAACTTACGTAAGGAACGGCCTCTCTCTTTAACTCTCGAGCGAAGCTGAACCTTTATTACAGCCTGACTCGGACAATCATCAACGCCCTCTGCGACGTTTGTGATAGTGGTTCGAAGCGGGTCTGATATTGTGGCAAAAAGCCGAGACGGGGGTGTAAAATGACACAAATTTTCTCAGCCGCCCGGTTCATACGCAGGCTCGCAGGAATCCTGGGCAACTCTTTCCCTACTGAAATTCTAAATTGAGTATCAAAATCCTCTGGGATGTTAACGATGTGTTTTCTGAATATATCCTGAATGCCACTCGTAGGGCCTGGCACTACAATCGTTGTCCTGCGGAGACGCCGTGGCGGCAGGTGGTCAAAGTCGACACGTGACTCCAACACCAATACTTAGGGAGCTATAACAAGACCAAACACTGATCTCGACTCTCCGACGCGTCCGAGAACCACCGTGTCCCCATCGTGTGCGAATATGGGTGGTGGGCGCACTCAATCTGATTCACCTCCTGGGATAGATGGAGATCTAAACTTCTACTTGAGTGGCGGCGATGATGTCGAGTGGATGCCTTTCGAAACAAAAAAATATTACACGAACGCGTTCATCGTTCAAGAAGGGAAGGTTCATGGGCCCTCTTATCTTCACATGTCCGCGCATCTAACTTCTAGGGCACAACAAGGTTCTTCTCGGATATAAGAAAAGGGGATTCGGCAGACACAAGTACGTGACTTGATCCCTTAATCAGCCACTGATCCAACAGGTTCCCAGGTACAATGGCTTTGGTACGTGAACATTCGATATTGTGTTGCCGACTATTTTAGTTACGCCCGGTATGCAGGTGGGAAGGTCGAAGAAGGGGAAACATACTTACAGGCGGCTTTACGTGAACTTGAGGTATGTAACATCGACTTCGGGCAGTCACACTGAATACACGACGATTATTCAGGAGGAAGCTGGAATAACAGCGCCCCTGGAACACGCCGGAAGCCTCCTCTTCCTTACTGAAGGCATCGAAAAAGCCTTTCAGATAGAGATTTATCGTGCGACAGAATACTCGGGCACCATCAGCGAGTGAGTCGCTTCCATCTAACCACCCATTTGATTTATAATATTCCATAAGGACCGAGGAGATGCGTCCGGAATGGTTCTCACTTGGTCCAGCTGATAAGACTGATATTCAAGAGCTACCATTTGACAAGATGTGGGACACTGACCGGCACTGGCTGCCACTCCTCGCATCTGGCCAGAAATTTGTGGGAAGGGCAGATTTCAAATGTTCAGGGGAAGTTTTCACGGCTCACAAATGGTGGTATGGGGTTCCGGCATAACATAACAACAATTTTAGATGTTGACAGTTAGTCGAACATAAAAAATGGTCATTGAATCATCTCCCAAAGCATTTAACCAAACTGAAAACTCATCCTCTACTTCCAAACGAGATCGCGCAGATAAAAATACCTGTATCGGTATCAGGAAAGAACGACGTAACCAACCTTCGGGCATCTGATCGTTCCTTTCGAACACTCACTCTGCCAGCGCGCCCTCTAAGAGATTTAACGCAATGGAGGCCGAGCCCCAAGAAGCTTGGAACCCAGATCCGGCATGGCTAGAAATACACATCAGTCCTAGTGGTATAAGGGTAAGTGGAAATGGAGGCTTTACCCGTAATTATGCACGATAGGTAACTTTTTCTCGTCGTTTTTAAGTTCAGCCCACTCTACTTCCAGTCTGATTCCCCCATGTCTTGCAGGCCTAAGGCCTGTGCCTTCTTCGATTATTATCGAATACAGATCGTCGATTGTGGGTTTGCGCGTTGCCCGAATTTCGGGCGGTGCTAATTCGGGAGCCATGACCAAAGCACGCTCGAGAATATCTCGTGTCGTCTCTGCCCGAGGAACAGGATACCTACCAATCAACACACTCAGTTTTTGTGCGCAAAAAATGGGCCTCCTCTGACCAATCATCAACACCTTTCGTCCCGCCTACGATAACCTGAGCAGGGGTACCTGTGAGTAACGACCCAGTGGAAAATATTAACGCTCACATCTCCGCGTCTTCGAGGAATAACATAAGTCCAAATCTCCTTTTCATCCTCACTCATTGTCCGCCCAAACCGTATCCAAGGTGCCCTCAGCAACACAGTTTGTCCTCGGATAGGGTACATATTCTTATCTTCAACGCCCCCCAATGTCCTTGCACCCAGCCCAACGCACACGACCACTGCGTCCGGTGATCTTGGCCCCCTTCTCCCTGCAGAAAATGGGAATACCCCGCCTTCGACAACCTGATTGATGTGTTGAACAGTCCCTCGAATGATAGAACCACCAGCAGCAAGGAAGCGACCCAAAATATAGTTCAGGTATACTGGTGTGTCGACTGTGAGGGTGCTGAACGATGTACCGTGTACTACTTTGTCGAGAATCAGAGACTCGCGCGGTAGTATTTTGAACTGTTACAGAGATTATATAAAGGTGATAAGAAGAGACCATGGAGTTTACTTACGTCAGGCATTACTCCTAGAGGATCGGGCTGTATTCTCTCCTGACAGTACAACTCCTCCTCAGTAATCCTCAGGAAACATCCCTCCGCAGGGCCTCCAGGAGCAGACATTTCCCACATCTTCTTGAATGTCTCGCGGTCTATGTCTAGGAATGATTCTAGTATCAACTATCCATTACAGTGAACCTCCTAGAAATCACTAACTTTGTTGCCGTACATCGTCTCCCGCTAGACTCACATGATGGGCACCCTACGGTTCCAAGTCATGGGTCGACCTCGTACCGAATAGACCTACTCACCGCCCAGTGACTAGTATATTTAATTGATTTAGAATCACTCGGAAGCATCTCAGCGACAATAGTAACATGATATCCTCCCTTTTCCTGAATAACCAGGGCGGTTGTGAGACCAATAACGCCTACAGCGACAGTGGTAAGCCCGATCGGAATGCATTCAGTATGATCGCAAGCCAGATCAGCGTACCAGCACCAAGCACGACTATCTCTTTAACCTGTTCAATTGAACTCGCCATGAGTAGGGTAGCGGACGAGGGACTGGGGTAGCACAACGCCTTAAGAAGTAGTTAAATATATGTGTGTAATTTCTCGGGCTTCCTTGCTATACAATACCCGGCTTCCTCCACAGAACGGACAATCTCTAACTCATCAGACATTTCTCTATTTACGCACGCGGATGGAAAATATCCTCACGGCCAACTCCGATTATGATCAGGTGAGGAAGGGTTCTAGAACGCCTGTAACTCCCTTCAATTCCATTTCATTCCCGACAAACATTTCAAGGGCGGAAGATTGGGGTGGTCAAATGTTGTACAGGCGTCGGATCCTTGCCACTCATTGATAATGATAATAGTCGGGCCGATTCTTTGATGTTTGATTATGTAGAGGTATTCTGGTAAGGCACTACGAGGCACTATGATGCAGGATGACATGGTGCCAAGGTCGATGGAAAAGGGCTGGTCTCTGCTAAGGTACAGAATATCCCATACTTCAGAGTTACGATGGAGCAAGAGCTAATTCAGGCGATCCTTTACACCTTGGCGTTGATTTATGATCATCTATCCGGGTAGCGATCAAAACTCGAGACAGGGGTATACTCTATAGATACTCCACCTCACATCGTAAATAAGTTCAGATTTAGAAGTCCTTGGGCTTTGTTTTCTATTCCCATCTCGATATCGGAAAAAATTTCCGACCCAATTTCCATTTTGACTCCACCATATGATTGTCTAAAAAAAATCATCAAGGTGCTCTCGCGGTTGATCCAATAGCTTCCTCAAGAAGTCGAAGCGCGATGTCCGCCGAGCCCCAGGAGGATTGGAATCCATATCCACCGTGACTACAAAGAGGTGAAGTCATTAGTGTAGATCTCCGTAGAGAGGCAGGTTATACATACCCATAATTATATATAACAGGGACTTTGATGTCGCTCTTTCCTGCTGCAAACCATTCCGTCTCTAGGCGGATACCGTCTTTTCTTGCAGGCCTTAAACCACAACCCTCCTCAATGACGAGGGGAAGTATGTCCTCAAGGGTGGGTGCCCGTTGATTGCGGACTTCAGGTGACGCCAATTCCGGGCAGATAGCAAATGCGCGCCCCAAAATATCGCGTGTAATTTCCGGACGAGGGACCGGATACCTAGCCGTTTCGTCTAAGAGTTCTATGTTCCCATACATTTAGGGTAGAATTGCTTACCAGTCATCCACGCCTTTGGTGCCGCCCACAATAACCTAAAATGAGATTCGCATGAGTGGCTGTTATATGGGCGCTGGTGAGAAGGGAAATTAACGAACATCGCCACTTCGCCTAGGAATGATATATGTCCATGTTCCGTCCTTATCGACCATGGTTCTTCCAAATCTGACCCATGGTGCATTAATTAAAACAGCTTGCCCTCTTATAGGGTATACGGTTTGGTCTTCAACGCCGCCTAGGGTACGCGTTCCGAGTCCGGTGCAAACTACAATTGCGTCCGGGGGTACAGCCTGCTTTCCTCGTGCTGTGAAGATGCGGGCGCCACCCTCAACGACCTCGTTGATGTGCTGAACGGAGCCTCGGATCATCGTGCCGCCACTGGCAAGGAATCGAGACGCGAGGTAAGGGAGATATTTGGGGGTGTCAATAGTGACAGTACTGAATGTCGAGCCGTGCTCAACTTCAGGAGGGAGGGTGTCTTTGGCATGCTCCTTATACTGTAGAATAACAGCTTGTTAGAATGTCACTTCGGATAAATTTACAAAAGAGCTTACATCAGGCATGACTTCCAATGGCGGTTTGAAGCACATATCGCGATAATACTCGGTCTGAGGAAGCCTAAGGAAACATTTTTCTGCTTCCCCACCGGGTTTTGAAAGTTCCCACATAACATTGAATGTATCGAGATCCATCTCTATAAAAGAGTAAAAAAACGTGTAGAATCCAACAAATTCTGGCTTACTTTGTTGTCTGTCGTCTTCAGTGACGTTGAGAACATGATGGGCACCCTAATACGCAATTTAATGAATGAGTCATTATATTCCCCTGCAGGAGGCAAATCTTACCGCCCAATGACTGGTATATTTTATAGACTTGGGATCGGTCGGAAGGATGTCTGCGATTATTGTGACCTGATAACCACCGCGTTCTTGGATTCTCAGAGCCGTTGTAAGGCCAACAACACCTACACCGCAGAAATTCGATCAGGATTGTCAGGTCCTAGGCCATTGGGCTCCTGTGCCCTTACCAGCACCCAAAATGACGACTTGCTTGAACTCTTCTATGTTAGGGCTCGCCATATGGTCAAAGTACTCGAGTGAAACTAGATAATGCTGCACAAGCTGTGGACGATGATGGGCGTTCCCGGAGATGGGGGCGGATCATGATCAGAGCCTCGGCCCGACTTTTTAAAAAATGTGGGGTATTTGGCGGGGTATTTCGATCACGCCCGGAGTAAACAATAGGGTCTTGATTTCGATGGTGTGTGGTTCAGCACACGATGTGTGTATCTAGAATGGCTGCACATCTAGGAAGATATACGATTTGGTATAAGATTATGAGTCCTTAATGTAAAGTAACAAGGTGATCCAGGATTTCTTTAGATATAACAATAACTGAAATGCCTCTTCATTTGGTAAAGTTCTTACTCGCTCTTGTCAGAGTCAGAGTCTGCCAATTCTACTTTCGCCGCCGCGTCCCTTGGACCGACCTGTTTCTTACTCAATCGTTTGGCCCGTGCGAAAATTCCTACTTCTTTATCACGGATAAAGTTGATTGTGACCATTGGCCAAGACGGATGTGAAGGGATGTTATCGTAGAACTCCGGGGCCAGTGCCCGCAGTGCAGAAAGACGCGTCCAGGGGATCGAGGGAAAGTCGTGGTGCTCGTTGTGGTATCCAACCTATGTCCATGATGGGTTAGGTACAGATCAGGGCGAAGGGAAGCGGTCTAGAAATTCAGACTTACATTATATGCCAAAATATTCAGCCATCCATAATAACTGAAGGTTTCTTGCTCCATTCCATCCCACAAGTAATGCTCAGCAATGAAGTGTCCGGCACAAGGGTGTAAGCTCCCAGCGAAGAAGCTGCTGGCAATCAGGTATATCAGTGGTCTAGCCCCAAAGTTCTTCACCAGGAAGTAGTTGAAGACGAGTTGAGCCGCGATGTTGAGGAAGTGCCATCGGGTCAAGCGCTGGCTACGGATGAATGTCGGTCGGAGGGCATAGAAAAGAATCTGGAACGTCCTGTTCATCCAGGAGATTTGCATCAGGGATACTAAAGATAGAAAGACAGAAAGGAACGCACGCGAAGAATACCTTTCCAAGAACATTGTTGAGACAAAGAAGTTCTAGGCGTGAAGGAAGGTCTGTATCTATTCCATCCTGTCCAAGGAATTTGTGATGTTCTATGTGGTATCCCTGTCATTCGTGTGAGCTTGTGCCTCAGAGCCGAAAAGATAAGGAAATAGTATTCACTTTGAAAGCCGCAGAGTACGGAATGCCGATGGGTAGGTTTGCAAATATTGCTAATAGCTTATTAGGTGATACCGCGCGGAACGCGAGATTGTGGGTAATCTCGTGTATGGCTAAGAAAAGATTGTGGTTGGCGGTTCCTCCAATGGCGTATGCGCAAAAGATAAAGAGTGGGGAGAGGGATGAGGTATGTCGGAGGGCGATGGCAACGGCAAACTGTATTGTCACAACGAGGACAACCACATATTTGGTGAGGGGTTCATAGCCCATTAACTTGGTCACCTGTTCATAATAAGCGCGTAAGCCTCGATTTGGGTATGGACCCCAGGGTCCGCAATCGAAAAATTTAAAATGCCTAAATTTATGAGGCCAGTAGTGAAGTTGAGAAAACTCGATAGTAAAGATAGGACTATTCTAAAAGCTTTCACAAGGACAAAATAGAGAAAAACAATATACCTCGGGGTGTGCCTTCATGATCGCCATCCGCCTCGTCCGGTGAGGTTCCTCTGTCATCAACCATAGGAAGTCTGAGGGGTCCTGCGGGGGAGCTGGGTATATTTTGGTATTCGTGTCACCGTGAGGAAGGAATGTCCGCCGTGGTGACCGTTTGCCCTCTTGTAGTGAATCCGCCCCTCCAAACAAGCTAAAGTCTGCAGTGTATTTCAGCATGATATTACTCATCCCGAGGAATGTTGAACGTACTGATAGACATGGAGAACGAAAACGAACGATCCCTCTATGTGCTGCGCAGGCGGCGTTTTGATTTGAAGAAGTGCAACCATTTTTGAAGGTCGAGAAGCTATTTATTACATAAGCATTAGTTTTCTCTCAATTAGTACAGCCACCTCGTAGACTCGAGCTCGTAACCAAACCTTCGTTTTTGTGTCCGATTTGTGCCATGCCCCGCACTTTTTAAATCGTCCGCGAACCTCCTATGTTCTTCCCCCCATTGGAATCTTGTTTGAACGCTCCGAACAGACTAATCTTTGTTTGGTGCTTAATCAAGAGGGGTCTTCATGACCTATTTACCAGGCCTCTACTTTCTCAATTCTGGCCACGAAGTGTATGGAAGGATGTATTCTTGTTCTTCTCCCGGACTATCTAGTTCTGGAGTAGTCGATTCCAACCAACATACACCTCCTGAGATTCTTAACGATCTGGGCCGGGTGACATCTCGAAGGGATTCCCGTCCAACCGGAGCATCTGTACTCATTATGAACACATGACCGTCCTATCAACAATAACGTATTCCTGTGTGTCCCCGCAGAAGAGCTTCCATGGGCGTTCTCCGACGCGTCAGCCTTCACCCTCTAGGACCTAGATCGCACTGAGTCGGTCTTGCACTATTTTTCCATTCCACATCTCAAGATCATGCTATATATCCTGCAAAAATCAGCGATTACATGCGGTCAGATAGTCCGGCCACACCTACCCTCTTTCGCAATACAAACTTAAATGCTTGTGTGGAACGCCTGACCATCCTCATAATCTATCCTCAAAATAACGGCCTGGTTGGCTATTAAAGAAAGGGGGCCCCAATCTTAGAAATTCACGGCCCATATGCCTGTCTTGTGTCGAACGCATGCAAGTTGTATATTCTGGGGTTTCTCTTTTGACAGATTGCTTGTCGTTTTGCATCACCAGTACGTTTCTTAGGCCTGAAGAATATTTTCCGACAGGTGTAGTGGGGATAATCAACCTCACAAATATATATCGTTACAAAAGTCGCCTCATTTGACCTTCAGGTTTGGGCTGTGTTATAGAGATTTCTGTCAGTGTCAGGTCATAATAAATCATCACGTGACGAAAATAAATGGTCTGATGAGAAAGGTCAGACCACTCTGAGCATCGCTACACTCCACGACCGTTGCCTTTTTATCTCGAACTACCACTGTCCCCGTTTGCAATCCATTATTATGGAATTTGCAGCTCCATCTCCAGAATCAAGTTCGAGCTCAGATTCTAGACCGTCGTACTCACCACACTTTATGTCCTCTGACCTCGGTCTTGACCCTTCAGATCCATTAAATCTTTTATTACACAACTCGTCACAATCGAGCAGCGGGGATTCGTCAATGGAAGAATCTTCGCAAGAGGGAGGTAGCCCACCAGACTGGTCGCAACTATCTGCTTTGTGGCCGGAAAGCGACGCTGGCCATATGAAGCCCTACATGGACCCAATGGATTTTAGTGATCTCACCTCTTTATCCATGGACATGGACTTCAACCCGTCCATGTCGATAGAGCCCAGTTCACTTCATTTTGACCCTACGAAATTCACAAATTACGCCTACGGAGACCATCTCGCCTATACAAACGATCTCCTCACTCCTCATTTTCCGTTCACTTTCCAGACAGCCTATAGCAATAATGAACTATCCTCTTCTAATACTTCACCTCAACTTTCCGCAGATGGACGTCGAAGATTAAGCGTTACATCTTCATCTTCTGGAGCCTCGTTTTCACCTGCGCCAGAGTCTGTTCCCAGCCCCGCGGCCATACCCACACACCCTACAGAGGTCCCTCAATCATACACACCCACTATTTCTGCTTATGCTGGTGACCCAGCTGCAGAACTGGCCGAACGAGTCCGCCAGTCAGCTGGCGTCATGCTTGCTCTTCCCATGAATGCACAATTGCAGGCATTAGAGATGAAAATACAGGCCTCTGCTTCCGGTATGTTACAATTTAATATCATTAATTAGTCTCCTTACACCGGTTATCAGTCTCCAGTAGCCCAGCAACAGCGCCTAAACTCCCTATCCCTCGTCTCCCCCAACATATGGCCGCATCAATGAAGTCTAATTCAACCGTCTCATCAGCGGCCTCAACACCGCCTCCATCAACACCATCTCCCCCTCCTTCTGCTTCTACACCCAACCCCACTTCTACTTCATTACCACGGCCTAAGACAAGTCACACCACCATCGAGCGCCGCTATCGCACCAATCTAAATGCGCGCATTCAGAGCCTGCGCATGGCTGTACCCGCTCTGCGTGTTGTGGAGGATAGGGATGGAGGGAAAAAGAAAGCCCCGAACAAGGTTCTGGTCAGCAACGACAGCATCAAACTAGAAGGCCAGGACGTTATTGGTGCCGGGGGCGTGATCGACGTGATAGATGAGCGCGGATTTGTTGATGGGGTCAAAGTTGCGCGCAAATGCAGTAAGGCGAATGTTCTCGGCAAGGCCGTCGAATACATCCGTGTCTTAAAAAAGCGGGAGAATAGACTCAAGGCCGAGCAATCAGGGTTGAAAGCTCTGGTTTCAGGACTGGTAGGAGGCCCTGCACTGCTGAGAGAATGGGAGCGAGAGTGGAGAGAAAGGTTTGGTGGCGAGGAGAAGGATGAGGTGGAAGGCGAGGTTGACGCTGAAGGAGACGATGAAGATAGCGAAGATGAACAGGACGAAGAGGAGGAAGGCCGGAAGAGGAAGAGAGGCAAGACCGCTGCTGCGCCGGTCGTGAAGAAGGTGGAGAAGAAGCCATTGGAAAATAATGGCGTCGTTCCTGAGAAGAGGAAGAGGGGAAGGCCTAGAAAAATCGTCCCCCCGATAACACCTGTTGATCAGTCCCCCATCATGGGGCACCAAGGCACTTCGATGACAAATGAACAAGGTGCTCCTCAATACCTCCTGGCAGTTTTTGCCTTATTCTCGTTTTTCAATTCACCTCTCACGACATCACCAATGCCATCGTCCTCGCATACTCATACCGGGACTGTTTTAAACAGTCCAGTAACGGTGGCATCCGGAAGTTGGGGAATGACCGAGTATGTTCAGATGTTCCATCTCATGGTATCTGTTGTCGTTCTATTGAGCTTCATTTCAACATGGGCTGGCTTCGGCCTTGGACCCGGATCGTTGACTTCAATTAGCTGGCGCCATAGATCCAAGAGGCAGAACAAGACGAGATCAGATTGGCTCAAATTAGGCGAAGAATATGTTCTGGCAGGTAACTATCATTATTTCTATCCCCTTACATCTATTAACTTGTTGCGTGTTCCGTAGGGCCCAATCAAAACGTGTCATTGTACACACGCATCCAAATATACCAACAAATTTCGTCCCGAAGTGCTGCAAATGCACAAGACCTATCAACTGCTGCCCTGGTTGTGTATAGTGCCTCGAATACTTTCGGAGGCCTTGCAAAGATCAAGGCACAGTCCGTCTGGAACACAGCCATGATGAAAGCCCAGAAGATGGGTGGAACCACATCATACGAGAAGATAGTCCTGGAGGGGATGACCGTTGATGAGGCATTCGAGAGATTGAGCAAGAGCACTACGAAGAGAGATCTCCAGTCACCGATCCAGATCCTGGCCGGCGCGCTCATCGAGGAACGAGTACGGAAGCACCTCGGATTATTGTTTATTGGGAGCGTACGGACCAATGCAGAGGAGGAGCGTGATGCAGACGATAAGGATCAATTGGAGCAGGACGTTCTGGAACGGCAGAAGACCGTGGAGGCCGCAAAGGAAATCGGGGGTGCCGTGGGGGAGCTCGGGCGAACACTCGAACGAGTTTGGAAGTTGGGCGTGGACTGTCAAGTTGACGTCGAGGACACCAATGACGAGGATAGTGGGGTAAATGGGGAGATCAAGGCACTTTTGGCCGCGCTTGTCCTCTACCGGCGGCTGTTCCCATCAGTCGGTAACAGTGCTTCGGCCCTGCTAAGCCCCCCTCCAAGCCCCGGAAGGATGGAGACCAGTGAGGTGGGGATGTTGAGGCGTGCGCTTGGCAGCCGGGCGTTTGAGGAGTCGAATGTCCTCGAGGATGCCAGGGACCGTGCGGTGGATATGGTGGTGGAACTAGAAAGGCGCAGCGTTGGATTGGATTGAAACGCGTGATGCCTAATATTGATTGTTATCTCATCTGACTTATTGATTTACTCCCCTTGATTTAATCCCTGTCTTGTTTTATCATACCAAGGACCATGTAGTGTATTGTAGTGATTCCGAATCCCACACTGAATACTAGAATTCGAACACGCGCATGAGAAATACCGTTCGCGATGATCACAAGACACGATATGTCACGTCACACACCCTCGGTGTGACCTGTTCCGAAACGCACTCCATCCCACCCTCCACAATTCTTGTTATCTCCAGCTTTCTTTTTCACAGGCATGACTCCCAGGAAGCAATATAACCTAAAAACACCATACTCGTTAAAGGAATAGATAGTTCAGGGCAAGGTTCAGGCTAGTACGGCTGGTGGCGTAGTATTACAGGTCTCTTCGATCTCGATTAATAGTGTTATAGACAATATCTGTCTAAATATCGGGGTACTGAAGGCATGTCCTTCTTTCAACTTTGATCCATGCAGTGCAGTTTAATTAAAGCCCAAGACCTTCCCACTAGTATGGAATGGATGCCTTCTTCACCTGGATCTTAATATTCTCCCCCTATGTACTCTTCGCTCAAATAATCGGCTACTGAACACACAATAGAAAAGCCACGATTGGTTCGGGCCTTTTGGAGGGGGCCCAAGGAACGGAATAGGCTTGGGCAAACGGATTTTAGCTCATAGACGCGAAAGGTCACGTCACACCCACCTGACGCGTTAAGCCAGGGATTCCAGTTTGCCCCCTCTCTTGGCCCGAGCACTTGCCGCAGGCCCCGTCAATCACGACTTTTATGAATTCCACGTCAATCCGCATCATATGCTCTTTCTCTTTGCGGAATCCTTAACAATCGACCTGAGGACTTTCCCGACCGGTGTCAAGCATGAAAGCCTGAATCTTGATTTTGAGACAGCCACCTTCTGATTCCGACCTGTTTCTGGATGTTCTAGATGCTGGGCTATTGTATTCGCTCCCCTTCGAGTTCTAATGTACACTTCGATTTCCTGGAATACACATAGTCTAGAGTGGAGATTTACACGGCACCGCACTCGTCATACCCACGATTTTTTTGACACCAGGCTCCCTACATCTAGGGCTTCTGTCGTAGTTCGGAAGCAGTGCGGTGTTATTCATAGCATCAGATTCAGATCATTGAAATGTCCGGCTTGTCCCCCCACGTAGATTCGTGTGATCCCGTTTACATAGAGGCGAATCCTGTTCTTCAAGCTGTACCACATCTTCCCCTCAACGCCTTTCTATAGATCTCCTCCACGAATTCAGCATCATGCCTCACGTACATTTAACGACACCAACTGGCCCGATTGAAATGCATTATAATATATCTACTCCGACAGCGCACTCGAGTCCGACCATCGTCCCTCACCTCCCATGCATCATCTTCCTTCATGCGGGATACATTGCACAGGAGGTCTTCGAACGTATGTGCAGGTTGATTGACTCGGTGACGCCATTAACCCTAGACCAACAGCCCAGTTTGCCGATCCACAGCTCAGACGACGTTTCAATCTCATAGGGCTAGATATGCGAGCGTTTGGATCGACAAAGGGCCTCACAGGAAAGGATTCATACGGGCCAGCTGATTCTGCAGACGACGTATACAGATTCATCGTACGTCCACGTAAAGGGTGCTGAGCGCCACTCGCTAACCGCCGTTCATCATGTGCAGCGAACCCTCAACCTCCCCCCACTACACATTTTCGGTTTATCTATCGGAACATGTATAGCTCTCGAAGTCGCCACTGCCCACCCTGAACATGTTCTATCACTCACGCTGTGCTCCCCTCTTCCTTCAAAAGAAGTGAGTATTAATATACCAACTATCGCTGCATGTGGATTTCTATTTTTAAACCGACTCGCACATGGATGCTAACCCGTCCTTGTTCTCTTTTTGTTTAGCCAGAAGATATAATTGCAGGTCGCATGGAAGTTTACCGGTATTGGTCGTGTGCATTCAACCATAATGCAAACCGCACCCCTCAATCTCTATCAGAAGGCGATCAAGCCTTAATTGATGACATCATGCACGGCGCGCAGCAACTGTGCTTTAACAACCAACTAACGAGCCTTATACGAGGGTACATGCTTCCCATGGTATCAAATACATTTATTTGACATTTTCTCAACCAGGATGACTAAAAATGCTATAACGCAAGCGATGAAGAACAGGGCTGGTTCGCCGACGAAACTCAGAGAATCCTACATGGTGTCAATTGCCTGGTTCACCAATCGGAGGCCGTTTTCCCGCGCATCTCTATCCAAAGTACGCAGCTTGGGGCCCCACGTCGTCTCAATACTCACATCATCCTCTGACCCTTTCTGTCCCACAGATATCATGTCCCGTCCGCCTAATACATTGTTCAGACGACATCGCCTACCCCCTGCGACACGCTCGGGAATTGAAGTCACAACTACGGCAGGCCGGGGTCGGCGATGTCGTTCTTTGCCAAGTGCCAGGTCCGCATTATGGGAGTGTCCTAAATCCACAAATGTGCGTCATCTACCCACCTTTGTACGTCTGTCACGTAGTCTTGTGCTTACAAGATACTTGGCGTCCTTAGGATCAATCCGATACTCCGTGACGTTGTTCTTTCAGTGTCTCCCCGTCAACCCCCAAACCTGCGCAATGCTCCTTCCCAAGCCAACGGCTTCCATGATTGCCAACGAATGACGACCCCATTTACGCATAAGCTGGCCAAATACGGCTACGACCCACACGACGATGAGTCTGATTCTGAGCTTGAATGATTTATGACCGTTTCTGTCTTCTACTCTCTGGGCTTCTTTCGGGTTTCTGGGAACGTGAGTAAATTGATACCACTGGATTTCACGACGCATGACACTTTGCCGATTTCTTCGGCCTCATGGACGCAACATACGTTGCTATTTATGTATGCAGCATCACAATCTATTAGGATTCGTAGAGAAAAAAAAGAGTGGACGTGTCTGAGTATCAACGAAATGGTTACCGTCTCACCCACAGTTGTGCTAGCCTGTCCTTGATTTCCCTGGATGGAAAGCTCTGACTTTACTCTCGCCTGACTGCTATTTCTAGACCGGCAAAACCTTCCCCGAAGCCCGACGCAACTCTCCGGCTGGGGCACGCACGGAACCGAACTTTAATAAACTCCTTCCGCTCAACCCTCGCATCCCCGTGGCTGCATTTTGCTTGTCTTTTTTCATGGCAGTTTCGGTTTTTACTGAAAGTCAATAATCGGCACATTTCTAAATATCCAAATGAAACTGTGGTGCTTCGGAAATCTCTTTAATGGGAGCCACACAACGCCCACCTGCAAGGACCCTATGTTTAGCGAGATCATATCTCCTTCTTGGCGAGCCTGTCTCGGGACCAACACCCCAAGAAAAAGGAAGAATTTCCCATCCGGAAATAACACAAATACTTATGTTATGCTAAGATCTGCAGCTAACTAGCGTTTGATATCATCTAGGATGTCACTGTTAGGTTGCAATCATCACCTAACTCACGGACATCAGTCCGCGGGTTCTTTAGCTTCTATTGCTGACACGGTCGTCAGCTTGTCTCCTACCTTTGACGAGACCCTAAAAGAAATCTGACCTTGCCGCCGCGAGCCCCGGATCCACCTTTGGCATTTTCTCAATCAGCACAACATCAGACGCCGTGATCTTCTGTAACCACTCCATCGGTTGAAACCGTCCCTTCTTCCTCTATAATATCTCTCTTTTTACCCTGAGGGCAGTTCATATTATCGCCATGCCTCGCGTCAAATTCGACACGCCAACTGGACCCCTTGACGTCAACTATGTGATATCGACACCGACGAATCCTAATAGCCCAGGAATAGACGAGGAGCTACCATCCATACTCCTCATTCACTCTGGGTACATCGCGCAGGAAATCTTCGAGCGTGCGTGTTTCTCCGTGACGGGCTCACATAAGTCAACATGGCTGACAATACTCGAATTATAGCCCAATTCGCGGACCCGGCTCTTAGAAAGCGGTTTAACCTCATTTCATACGACATGCGTTCCTGGGGTACGACTGTTGGACAAGTAGAAAGAAGTGTCTATACGCCAAAGACTGCAGCTGATGATGTTGTAAGATTTTTGGTAAGGGCGCTTTCACTGTCATGAGCTGTCCTCTCGTACCTCCATGCGACGGGGTGTTTCTAATGACATTTCTTTTCATCAGGAGGCACTCGATCTTCCACCTCTACACGTCTTCTCCATTTCCATTGGGTGTACGGTCGCCCTCGAATTAACGGTGGCGCGCCCGGAACGAGTACTGTCGCTGACGCTCTGCTCGCCCCTTCCAACGCATGAGGTAAGCCTCTTACCCATTTCTGCACCTTGGGCATGTGGTCCTTGTGGTGCCAAGGCTGGCTTCTATTCTGAAAGTCGCGCTAACCCTTCCTTCCTTCCCTTCCATTAGCCAGAAGATATCGCAGAGGGGCGACACCAGGTGTATCGATATTGGTCCCAAAGCTTTAATCATGACGGGACTACCCCTCCTGGCGAACCATTGCCGATGGATTTGGATATGTTGGAGGACTTGAAGCGCGGCTCACAGGAACTTATGTTCAACGATCAAATCAGCCGCCTAACAGAGGCGTGAGTATGATTGCATATGGACGTTTATCAGCTGATCTCATTCGCTTCTTTACATATAGAATGACACAGACCGCTATAGAACATGCAGTTAACAACTGGGCCGGAACTCCAGAAAAGCTTGCTGTGTCTTACACAGTAAACGTCGAATGGTTCCTTCATAGGGAACCAATACCTAAAGAGGCTCTGGCGAAGGTTTGTGTGGAATCATCTCTATTAGTTCTCAGGCACTAAACTTGGACTTCTGACAGGTTAGCTGTCCTGTTACTATAATCCACTGTGCAGACGACATCGCCTACTTCTTACGGTATGCCCAAGAGTTTGAGAATACATTACGGGAAGCCGGCGTCCAGGATGTTGCCCTATGCCAGATTGCAGGACCACATTTTGGCAGTGTCGTCAATGCACAAGCGTGAGTCCTGGATCACTACCTCTACGGAAATAATGAATTCACAGCCGTATCCATGATCCCTAGACTTAACCCCATTCTAGTCGACACTGTCCTATCTGCTTCCTCCGTAAGAAAGGTGGTATTTGGCCGCACCGACCCTGCTGCGCTTCGACTGGAAGGGAATATGGTAACTCCCTTTGCCGAAATACTCGCTCGTTATGGATATGATCCATCGAAAAGCGGCGAGGACTCAGATGATGATGACGATATTATCATAACGAGATAGGGTACTCAGGATTTACGAGCGTTGGTAATAGTCCCACTTGTGACAACATCTGGCCACGGGATGTCAACCATACGATCACAACTAGACAATGGGTACTGGATGCTCATGAGGACCCGTATACGGTATAGTTTTTTAATATAGCCCACATAATTACAGAGCACTACATTATCTTGCAATACGGTACCCACTCTACACCGTATGTACGTACAATAATAAACGAACGACGTTTTCCATCAGACACATACTCTTTCAATCGGTTTCGGCAGGCGTTCTCAGGTAAATACATCAGTGTGTCCATTCGTTCAAGCGGGATTCAATTTGCCAAGCAAGCACCTCGTTTAATTATCATTCTTCGTTTGCCACACGAGTGTATGTAAGAGAAATCATGACGGAAAGGGATGGGTAACCCGGCCCGGGATCCCGCTGTTGTGGCATCGGATATTATTTCGCGACTGGCTTGGTCAACAGGAGCACGTGTGTATGTTTACCGATGCACAGCCACTAACGGCGAGGGCTCATCCCAACGGCCG
>MU150384.1:0-62444 GCA_015584075.1 Collybia nuda | reverse complement strand
GGACTCACCTTCCCTATCTTAAATTTTACTCTACATCTCCTTTAGGAATTAATGTAGGTAGTATAAAAACCTCTGTACTTAGTTGCAGAAGAAAATAACTTAGTTCACCCCTCACTTCCTCTCTAAAACCTTTCGTTCTCACTCGCACCAGTGCAGTCCATATACTCAGTCTTGCTTTGACACGAAGTTCGTGCACACTCGTATACGCTTCGCCTGGCAAACTACGAGACAGCACCTTAAATCGTCACCCATCGCATATAGACGCAGAGTGGGATTATAAGTCACTTCGCAACTCTTTTCTCTTCTGTGTTCTCTAAATCGCAGTTAAACTTGCACGCGCAACGTGGTAGCTACCCACTCCTCCAATTGTGTACTGAACCCTTCGCGCATACTTTAGAAAACACCCCTCACACTTTCTAGGAGAGGACCAGTAGTAGCAGATCACGCTTTAAGCCTTTCACGTTACTACCGGACTCGTTACTGTCAGCGTTGTCTCGTTTGAAGTCGTACTTCTTGTTGTGGTTGGATGGTCTAGATCCTCCTCCTCTCATCTGTGCTGCTATAGCTTTTGCATGGCGGTACTGTCCATCAAACTTGGATGCAAATTTGTACCAGTCGGCAATCTTGGTGGGTGATTTATCCATTGTGGCTATCTTCTCCATCAATTTAGGTGGGAGTCCTCTCATGAATCGATTGATGAGGGACACATCTTCTTTAATCTCGCTCCTGCTGGCTGCCGCTCTGAATCTGGCAATATATTCATCCACTGTTACTGTTCCTCCCATCCTGAGACTTTCTAATTTGGCTCTGGCATTCTCTGCTACTCCTGCAGATGAGAATGCTGTCTTTACTTCCTCCTTGAAGTTGACATAGGTTCCCCAGTTATCGTTTCCTGCTAATGCAACCCATTCCTCTTTCCATGGTCCTGCCGTTCCTCCGACAAAGAAGGATAGTGCAAAGATGATCTTCTTCTCTGATGTGTCGTAAATTTCCGAATTTACTCTCAGGTACATGTCGCATGCTGTTAGAAATTCGGTAGTTTTGCTTCTGTCTCCATCGAAGTCTTGGGGAAGGCGGACTTTTATTCCTGCCATTTTTGTGCGTGTTTCTTCTTCGGGTTGATCTATTTCAAATGATTGTCCTCCTATGGGACTGTGGTACTCTTCACTGTGTTGGGGACTCGGTGGGGCTTCGAGTGTGATGTCTGCGTCTTCTGGGATTTCTTCAGGCTTCTTGGGTTCGGGGTTTTTGATTTCTGGGCTCAGTAGTTCTTCTACTTGGCTGCGTTCTTCACTGCTGTTGTGAGAGTCTTGTTCTTCTTCTTCACTATGATCTCCTTGGTCGGATACTCCATAGGTTGAGGGTGCTATGGTGATGTCTGAACCTAGATAGGTTGACGGGTTTTGTCAGCTTGACCTTTTGTTACGGCTGTTAGGCCTTATCCTCTAGATCAAGATCAATCATCGTTTCGATAAGACCGTCGACGGTATAGTCTGACATCTATACGGTATAGTCTGACGTCTATAGACTTCCTGATATGAAGGAAGAGTCTGTCTCCTGGTTCTAAGATGCACTACCCCCTTTCGAGATGAGTAGGATCGAGCTGCGCGTCGAGATTGTAGAGAATATGGTATATTCAGCTAGGTCAAGCTGAGGACTATCTACTACGTTGTATGGTATATATATGAGTTATAAAAGAAGCATGATGAGTAATGCTTCTGAGAGGGATAAGCGCTATTGGTAGTTATAAATGAAGCGCTGAATAATAGTGGGAAAGTTAGATGTAATAATAGGATTGGTGGGAATGGAATGGAGGGAAAGAAGATATGGGGGAAAGAGATAGTCCGAAGGTTAGATAACGTGGGATAAGATAAGATAGTGAAAGGAAAAGAGAAACCGTAACAACATCCCTCAATTGAGGGGAGGAGGGCCGGGCTGTGGCTTGAGGGGCCATATTGGCATTGTTGTTGGTGGGACATTTGTGTTAGGGGTGTTGGTGTTGGCAGTTTGGTAGGCGTCATTGAGGTGTCATTGATGGATGAAGACATTCAATGAAGTGGTGTGGCAACAGTATTGTGCTTCTAATCATGTGACCAACAATAATGGACTTCGAGTTGGTCATTTCACAACTAGGAATTCCGTCATGAACACTAATTATATTATGTAATGTTCATGCCTTTACCTAGTTCAAGGCAAATTTTTCCAAGCCTGTTAGGTTATTATACCAAATGGTATATCATTTGAGAAAATAAAAAACAATAGTACTCTGATTATTAATAAGTATATTTGTAAGGGTCTTTGAACAGGCTGTGTAGACTAAGCGGGGCAATGTATCCACTTCGGAACTTGAAGAAAAAATAATTGAGAAGTCAGCTGACATAGCTGATGTAATTGGATTTCGAAGTTTCCTGATTATGTAATTGTATTTAGTCGCATGCACATGACTTTTATCGGACTTTAAGTATGTTGTTATATTTGACTTTTACATGACTTGTTTTGACTTATTTTTTTTACTGAGGGTCCATTATAAACGTTAACTCCAACTGGGAAAGCCTTTGATCCCTCGGTTTCCTGATGGCCATTAAGTTGGGTTGTCCGAGCCGCTTCCGAATTCCTTGATGCAATCGTGAAACCGATCCGGAGCTTACCAAGGTATCGTATAACACAAAGGACTTTGACCTCGAAACTGCCCGAGACGCTATATGTCGATCGGCGCGGAGGATATTCGTTTGAGGCCAGATGAGGAACTCAGGTTTGTTCATATACATAATTTATCCAAAGCATTGATATTACTGTCTTTTTCCAGGAAAGCGTATGACCACCTCCTCAACTCAGAAATTAGTCTTTCGAAGCTAAGAGATGCTGCACTGACTGATCGCCTGTTTTACCCACATGATGTAAACTCAAGCGTTGGGGTAGCTGGAAGAAGTATTGCTTGGAAGGTTCTACACGATAAAAATGAATAAAAATCATTCTGATACCATTATTCAAACAGTTATTCTTGGTGTCGGGAGAGCCTCTCCAAGCATCTTCATCCCTGCGTCGTAAATCGCTCTTGGTTAATCTACGAAGGTATCGCCAGAAATACGTCAGGGTTCTGGAGCAAGAAATGAGAGCGCCCGATGGAAGTTATGAAAAAGGCCTTGTTCTACCAGGATTTACTGCTTCTGTCCGGGCCAACCAACCAATTGGGCATAAGGATTTGGAGATGAACAACCCTCTAAGTCTACATGATAAGGCGAGTATGGTTTGGGAACCTCTACTTTATCTTATTGCTCAAGATGTAATCAAAGAACCCCTGGAGGGAATGGTTTTCGTCTGTTGAATTGCGGAAAACAATTCTACAAGATGTCGAGCGGACGTTCGTCAAACAATCCCTTCTTTGTGGTCTTTCATTCATTCCCTTCCAGATTCCCAGACATTGCATTTTTCCGTGATTCCGAAGTTCAATCTCAACTCACCAATATTCTGTTCCTTTATTCAACGCTAAATCCCACCATAGGATATAGGCAAGGTGCCATCTCACCTATATACCATCCATCGAAGTTTAGTTATGTTCTGTGAAAATAGGGATGCATGAGCTTTTGGCGCCGCTATTTTACGCCTTGGATTACGATTCTGTTATACAAGATAACAAAAATATCAAACCCGATGAACTGCAAGAGACTTGCTCAAGGTTGTGGGTTGCAGCGGATGCTTGGACCCTTTTTACCATTATGATGCAGGGCATTTCAAAATGGTATGAATGGCGAGAATCGCCACAAAAAACTCCAGCATTGGGAATGATGTCCCCCGCTCCTCCCAGCCATGCGCATCTAAATATTGGTCGACAGCTTGACATCAACCCAAATGACACCCCAATTGTAGAAGACTGCAACCGCATTCAATCCTCCTTGCTTCGGAGCACGGACCCTGTGTTGTGGAAACACATGCAAGCGGCTGGCGTTGAGCCACAGATTTACGGAATGCAAGCGATATATATATATATTGTATCGATTAGTTACTGATTACCCCCCCTTTTTCGCTAGTCGATGGCTGAGGCTGCTCTTCACACGCGAATTCAGTATGAAGGACTCCATGAAAATATGGGATGGAATTTTTGCATGCGATCCTACATTCGAGATCGCATTATGGATATGCGTAGCAATGCTTATCAGGGTTCGCAACGAGTGTAAGCGCCATATAATAGAGGATAAAGTATTGACTAAAATGATCACTTAGTGATCCCTGCTGATTACAGCGGTCAGTTAACGGTTCTTCTCCGGTACCCTTCTTTTGAGGGCGGCTTCGATGGGGCTCCTCACCACACGAGTATCTTATTACGCCAGGCGCTCGCTTTACAGATGTCCCCAACACCTTCCACTGGAGTATCTTTGATTGTTGAGAATCATAATCTGTTAAACATCGCTATGGACATTCCAGTGCCTCCCGGTCGAACAAATTCAATTCAAGGTGGGCGAGGGAGGGTAAGTGGGCAGCCGGTAGCGGGTTCTTCTACACATGTGCACCCTAGGCCACAGCCTGGTCATATAGGATTCTCTGAAATGATCGCTCGTGGATTGTTAGAGCGTAGTGAAAGCCTTGGAATAAATAAAACGCTGATGAGTGCCGTGTCCGAACTACGAGTAAGCAGGTTGGGCCTTAATGAGATCATTCACTGAAAAGGGCTCTAGCGCAACATCCCAGATTTGACTGTGTCGCTTGGTCGGTCCCCAAGTCCCTCGTTCCCCACTTTCCCGTTGAATGATGATAAGCCCTCTGAAGAGCACCTTACTTTGGAGCCGCGTACGCGGTTTGAGATGGAACGAGACATATTACACCTACGAAGAACGAACAAACGATTGGGGAAAACCCTTGGGTGGATCGTTGATGTGCTTCTACAGGATGATACAGAAGCAGCTAGCCGGGAACACCTACAAAAACGAAAATGCGAAGCCCTGGAATCTCTTTCGCATGTAAGAGATATTTTAATTGGCGATGATGTTGAGATAGAAGAAGCGAGGCTGTTGAGCGAGGAGCAAGTGCTGGACATGAACTCGAAGAAAAATCTCACCACTCAGACCTCGAGTCCATCTGCACCCGTCGTGGCTAGACAACAGGGCGCACATTCGTGGATCCACAGGCCTCGCTCTTCGCCTCACTCAACACCATATGCAGGTTCACTGGTCTCAAATACGCCGTCCAGTGGGAGTCTGGGGGGGTCGGAGGCATCGCTAGCCCTGGCCGATTCACTATGGAACCGCGCTCGATCTAGTTTTTCGGATCCCTTTTCACCCTTACCGGCGGAGACGTTTCCGCAGATACCCCCACCCATTTTAATAAGTGGGCCAGAGCGATCATTTCCAAATAGTTCAAAAACGAGCGATCAAACGCCGCATCGGACTCCAGCCTACAGTGACCCGCTGGGTGCTTTACGACAAAAAGAAAGTTCAGAAGGTCAATTTAATAAGAACAATACATAAGTAGATAGGGATTATATATTCATTTCTCTGGACTAGAAATTGGGGAAATGGGATATGTAAAAAAAACAATGCCGTGTGCCGAGAAATCACGAGGATGCGATTGGCCGGAAGGGATTAGACGAACTTTGTTTCATTTCTCCACTCTGGCCATTCCACCGTTCTAACACCTGTCCAAGTATTACTCTATGCTCAGAAAAGCAATTCCCCGCGCCCTTCTGCGCTCCAATCGTGCTTTCCATGCATCACCGTGCGTAAGCAGAGTTGTTGGTACTAACCCAGTCAAGGCAGAGGAGGTCCAGGTAAGTCACGTTGAACAACTCACTTCACCTCACCTCATTTTTGTCGCATTTTTTTCCCCCAGTCTTGGTCGTCTGGGAAGTATCCACTTATTGAGCATGAGTACGATGCGGTTGTTGTGTGAGTTCCTGGATCCCATGCTTAGAGAGTATAATTTATAAGCCTGAGAAAAGTGGTGCGGGCGGAGCAGGTCTGAGGGCTGCCTTTGGTTTGGCGGAGGCCGGGTTTAAAACCGCTTGTATCACCAAGCTCTTTCCTACAAGAAGCCATACTGTTGCTGCGCAGGTACTTTTATGTTCTTTCCGTGACACCTCCCTTTGTTGACGTGGTATGTAGGGCGGTATAAACGCTGCACTTGGGGTGGGGAAATCGCACAAATCTTTCTAAAACTGACTCAAATAATTTTTTTAGAATATGACTGAAGACGATTGGAGATGGCACATGTATGACACGGTAGGCTAGTCATTATCCCACCCCGGTTCTCGCTTAATATTGGGCTATCAGGTGAAAGGATCCGACTGGCTCGGTGACCAGGACGCAATTCATTACATGTGTCGGGAAGCCCCCAATACTGTTATTGAGGTTCGTCAACCTTTCATAGTTAATTTGACAGCCGTTTAAGTACCCATCAATCAGCTTGAGCATTATGGTGTACCTTTCTCTAGGACTAAAGAGGGAAAAATTTACCAGCGTGCATTTGGTGGACAATCCCTTAAGTACGGAAAAGGAGGGCAAGCTTATCGCTGCGCAGCCGCCGCGGATCGTACTGGCCATGCACTTCTTCATACTCTCTACGGACAATCTCTCCGGCACGACACCAACTTTTTTATTGAATATTTTGCCCTCGATCTAATCATGCAAGACGGGGAATGTGTTGGTGTGATTGCATTAAACATGGAGGATGGTACCCTCCATCGCTTCCGCTCCCATAAAACAGTTCTGGCTACTGGTGGTTATGGGCGTGCATACTTTAGCTGCACAAGTGCACACACTTGCTCTGGAGACGGAAATGCCATGGTCTCCCGTGCTGGCCTACCTCTTCAAGATCAAGAGTTCGTACAGTTCCATCCCACAGGTATCTACGGTGCTGGTTGTCTCATCACAGAAGGTTTTGTTTCCGTTGATATCTTAACACAAGAGATGTTTACCTGTTTTTGTTTAGGTTCTCGAGGCGAGGGTGGCTATTTATTGAACTCTGAAGGTGAAAGATTTATGGAACGCTACGCTCCTACTGCCAAGGATCTTGCATCTCGGGATGTTGTATCTCGGAGTATGACCATTGAGATTCGTGAAGGTCGCGGTGTTGGACCGGAAAAGGATCATATTTATCTCCAACTGAGCCACCTTCCTCCGGATGTTCTTCATGAGCGTCTTCCTGGTATCTCTGAAACCGCAGCAATCTTCTCTGGCGTTGACGTCACTAAAGAACCTATTCCCGTCCTCCCAACTGTCCACTACAATAGTAAGAGCCCGTTCTTTACACATGAAAAACTTGATCATTCACATTATTTTTTCAAATTTTGGGTTTTAGTGGGTGGTATTCCCACAAAGTACACAGGAGAGGTTCTTACAATTGATGAAAACGGCAAAGATAAGGTTGTTCCTGGGCTCTATGCCGCCGGGGAGGCCGCCTGTGTCTCTGTTCATGGTGCAAATCGGCTTGGTGCCAACTCGCTCCTAGATATTGTTGTTTTCGGTCGCGCTTGTGCGCATCATATAAGGGATACTTTCACCCCGGGGAAATCTCATAAGGCTATTCCTGAGGAAGCGGGCATCGAGAGTATTGCTTTTCTGGACAAAATCAGGCATGAATGATTCTTTATTTATATGGACCGCTCCTTCCTCATCCTCAATACCTAGGACCTCAAACGGACCAGAGTCCACAGCTAAGGTTCGACTAGACATGCAAAAGGCTATGCAAACAGATGCAGCGGTATTCAGGTGTGCCTCTATCTTATCCAGTATGGACTTTATCTTACGCTTTCGTAGGACCCAAAAGACTTTAGACGAAGGTGTCGAGAAAATGCGTGCTATATACAAGAACTTTGACAATATTGGTATCAAGGATAGAAGCATGATATGGAACTCGTGGGTACCAGCCTTATAATATCTTGCTGTTCAATGTCACAGTAGGCTGCAGTGACTTGGTTGAGACTTTGGAACTTCGCAACATTTTGCAATGTGCAATGCCCACCATCGTTGGCGCCGCTGCCCGCAAAGAGTCTAGGGGTGCGCACGCTCGGGAGGATTTTCCAGATGTATGTCTTTTCTTGATATCAGTAAAAATTTTCCTGATCAACTTTTCAGCGTGACGATGAAAACTGGATGAAGCACTCTCTTACATTCCAACGTGATCCTAGCAGCCCCGACATTGATCTTACTTATCGGGGTGTCATCGCGAATACGCTTGACGAAAATGAGTGCAAAGCTGTCCCACCATTCAAGCGTGTCTATTAATCGGTGTCTTGTTTGAGAAGATGTGAACTGGAGTGATGGAAGGGCAATCAATATGTTCAGGGTGTAATAGTTAACCAGATAATATCGCGACTTAGAATAGATGAACATAGTCACAACTCTTCAAGGGTCATACATAACACTATTTTAAGATAACGGACGGTCCAGGTCGTGCTGGTTGAACAAATGTTCCGAAAAATACCTTGCACGAACAGTTCTTCCCCCGAAATATCTACCATCGAGCTCTCGGACAGTTTTCCAAGCGCCTACCGGTCCTGCAAACAAGACGAAAATGCGAACTTCGACCGGGAGGGCGGTCGGGTGGTTTACGAGGTGGACAATTACGCGCTCAACTGTTCCATTCTTGGAGCATTCGTCTCCTGTTATACATCGGTAAACATATAACGGCAGTAAAAATGTGAATATATAACTCAACCAATTTCCTCTCGTAGGTCTTCATCTTCAACATCTTCGGGCCCTACCATGTTGGTGAGTACAACAACACGACTGGGCTCTCCGAATCGCTCCATATCCTCCTTTGCTTTAGCGTCCTCGTTGTTGTTAATGATCTTCCCCATCTTTGAGCCTATACCAAGGCCCTTTCCTGAAGGCCCTGCTCCCCCCTGAACCTTACCAACCTTGCCCTTTGCCCCTTTGCTGTGCGACAGTTGCTCAACACGGAGGGCGTTCACGATTCCCGAACCGTCAACACCTAATCCTTGGCCTTCCTTGTGACCCCATTTTGCCATCAATCGGGCCGCAAAGCCGTGAGGATCAGGTCTTAAGTTGGATTAGGTTTAGTATAAAAAATTCCAAACGAAAACTTACTTTTCGTCCTCCAATGAAGGCGGCATAGAAGAAGCGGGACCGCCCAATGCACCGAGCTTCGCAGCGATCGCAGCTGCGGCTTTGACCTTAGCTTCCAAAACTGATGGTAAAGGACCAGATGGTGGGGGTGGGACAATGGGTGGAGCAAATGGATCATAAGCAAGGGTTGGTGGTGAAGGAGGAGCTATGGAAGGCTTATTGATGGACATAGAAAGTCGCTTAAGGTAGGCTTCGTCACCTGTTTCCGCAGCACGAATTGTATTGATTATATTCCCGGTGCTGCCAATGGATAAACCGGGAATGTCTTCCTCCTCACTACCCCCACTGGTGGGAGGTGGTATACCTAGAGGCGGAGGGGTTCGGGATTTGGGCGCATTCGACATAGCGAGACGGCGCTGATATGCTTCATCGCCCGTGAGCGTAGGTTCAACAGCTATAGGAATAGTACGTTGTGGCGGAGATAACGTAGGCTGAGATGAGATTATGTGAGAATTGGTGTTTTCCCGTCGTTCATTAACTCTTGACCAACGGTCGAACCCGTCATCGAAGCGGCCTGTCGCAGAATATATTAGAAAAGTAGGCTGATGGGTTATGTTACTCGCCAGTTTTCCTGGGCCTCTCGTCTTCGGATATGCCACTGCCGTCACTATCGGAATAACTCTTACTTCGCCGGGTTCGTTTCCGGTCCTCCAAACGTCTCTGTTCAGCCAATCGTTCTCGTCGATCAATGCGGTCTTTCTGTTTCCAAAGTTTAAATTCATTGTAATCGTTAGGCCTGAGAGGGTCGTAGGGCTCTAACGGGTCCCAGGCTGCGACAAGGGGCATATTCCTATTCTAAAAAGCGAACATGATAAATATACAGGGCATAACGAAATTCACTCACCTTTTTTCCTTTTCCTTTCCCTTTTCTTTTATTGTGGGAAGTCTTGAAGCCGTTTACGTCTTCGTCCAAAACCATAGATGGTGGTTTGACCTTCTTACCCCATCCTTGAGTTTGAGACTCTGGAGCGGCGGATTTTGGTGGCCCCACCAATGATGGGGGAGCAAAGACCACGGCGGTAGAGGAGATGCCATGTACAGGAACAGGACCGCTGGATGTGACGGCTGCACCGACAGGTAGTCTTGTTGCTGCGGGTTTCGACTTCTGTGTTTGATTTCGGCGGACGGGAGCGAAGGCGAGGGACGCGGACCACCCTTCGAACGAGAGATACAGAAGATCGTTATTTCAATAAACGAGTTCTAAAACTGTAAGAGTGTAGCAGATGAAGAGATACCGGCTGTGGCTTTTGCTGCTGCTCCTCCTGGAGCTGGATCAGCAGAAGTTTGAGGTGCAGTTGGCTGGACTGCTTCTGGAGCAATGGGAGTCGCCACCGGCTTTGTAACGTCTGGTGGTGGATGTTGTAAAGAGGATGGCTGAGTGATAGATGAAGAAAAAGTGGTTCCAGATGAGAATTGGATTCCTCCATATAAACCACCTGCCCTGCTGGACATTGTGGTTGTATTACTTCAAGAGATGTCACACTTGTCACATTTCTCTAACCTCATTAAATACAAATCTAATTTACCACTCCAATGATCGACAAGTATTGAAATACTTCTCCTTCGCCTCTTTGCTTACCACATGAACCGCAAAGTCACCTACATCGATCATGGCCCACCCGTTGTGCATCCTCCGTTTTGAGTTGGGTGGTATTGGGAGGGGTGGTTGTATGCTCAAAAGCTAAAATATATGTTTGACGGCTGCTTTTACAAAAAGAAAAAATAAAATAAAAGCTCACAGTTTTCCTTATCACGCGCACAACCGACTCAATCGCACCCTTTTTTTCAGTGCCTTCCTTGACCTAAGAGACCAGTTGACCCCTAGGTGCTCAAATAAATATATAGAAGTCTTACCTGTGCCATAACCACCCAGTTCCAGATCCCTCCTGGGACATCGTACATTGATTCACCGGGGTATGTCCCCCCCCGTCTTCGGCGGCCTTGTGGTAGCTTTGGTGTTAGAGGTGGCCCTGAAGGTAAGGTCAGGGGTTGGGATATAACTAGTGTGGATGGCTCTAGATGCGGAGACTGTGATAGCTGGACATGGAGGTCCCTTAACACCTGGGGAGTATTTGCAGGTAGAGTTGGGACTAGATTTGACCTCTGAGGGAGATGTGGAGGACTTGGACGCTGTGTAAAGGCAGGGGGGACGGGGGATTGGTCAACAAACCAGGGAAACGGAGACGCTGAGGAATATGAGCGAGCAAATCGTTCGACGCGACATGCAAGACGTTGCATCTTGTCCGTTGTCGTCACACTTCCTGTCACGCGTTTCTTTGTATATTAATATTTATTATCACGTGTCACCTTTTTTTTCTGGACTTTCTGGACATTAACCGTCATAGTCATCATGGGCGTACGATCTGGCGTTGTAGTATGTGTTACGAGCTTCCTGCTTGGTAAGTTTCTCTATTTAACCTCTAAATAAGAAAGTCCAACATCAAAACAGGCTCTCTTTTCACTCACTGGATTGCGGATTCCCTTACTTTATGGAAATCACCTGTTACCGACGAACATCTATGGACCGCAGCTTCATATTATTCAATTCTTGCCAAAGGCCCCCCTGAGATTCTATACTTCCTCACGGCTATTGTTCTCATCGGCGGTATCACTATCTTATGGAGCCTACGAGATGGGGAGGCTGGAAATATCATGTTTGATGGAGGCAGCATCTGTAAGCTCTATTGGCTCTCCCCAACAACTTCAGCTATATCCTTACACCAGTCCTATTCGGCACGAGCATCGTCATGTATCTATATTCCGTACTTCCTAGTTCGTACTTCCTGTCTTTCAAGCTCTCTTCTGCTCAATTTTTAATTAATTTTTAGGTCTTGGTGCAAAATTCACTTCCCTCCCAACACATCAACTCCTAGACCCATTTCCTCGTACTTTGCGCCATGCAACGCTCGAGCTTGCTTCAAACAATCTCATTTGTAGCGTTGCCTTGACAGGTGTTCTCGCACTCCAAGCGGGCCGGTTCTGGGCCGAAAGTTCCGATAATGATGAAGATGAGTATGAGGAGGTAGAGGTAGACGGTGTAAAATCGCGCGCAAAGACTCCGGACCTACGCAGTGAAAAGCCACCGGCATACCAGCGGATTAACGATACTTCATAAGGCTCTCCACATATCTCCTAGGAACCTCACTTCTTAGGGGCTCTATTGCTTCGCATATTTGCCTGATCTCAGTCGGATGTACTATATAATACCCACTACTTGAAGTGCCAACCAATGGATTTCGGCTCATTATAAGTCCCCTTCACCACTTGAGGAACAACTTTCTGGTATGCTGCACATTCAGTCAGGAGAAGCCATGTATCGCAATGATAATTATTAATAGTCTTGATAGTCCGAACACATTGCCCCAACTAAATTCATTCCTGTCTAAGGTCTCTGTATATACTGAGTTACTTCAAATTATCTAGCCCTCTTGTACAATATCTTCTTTCCGAGGTTTTGAGTTTTTTATCTCGTTTCCCTGGCCGATTATCGATTGTGCCTCATCATCGATGACAATGCCTATATAAGTTTACAACCTCAACAACAACGAAAGGGGTGAGAAAGAGAAACGAAAGTCACCTAAGCCTTCTTCTCTCACAAGGCCAAGGACGTGTTCAAGTTCGACGAAACCGTCCTGATCGACATCCAATTTCTGGATCACGGCTTGGCCCACCTCATCGTCTGGCTTGTGCTTGATCACAGCAAGAGCCTTCTCTAAATCTTGAACTGAGATTCGTCCTTGAGCGTCCGCTGATATCATCTGCAAAGAGCTTCCCACGCGAGAGTCATATTCCTGTAACTGGGTATCGATTTTGGTCAGCATAGTACGAATGCGTTTCGTGAGTGCACCAGATGGAGATTTCGGATCCTGAAAGGAATATTAAGCGGTCGATACTACGCGAGCGGGTACAACGCTCACCTCTTCAGCCATAAGGTTCTCTTCCATCAAACTACGCAGCTCATCGCGCTCTTGTAATACACTTGATTTTGCAGATAAGATTGAGAGTGCTTCGCCAAGTTCTTTAAGTTGTTCTGTGGTCATTCGAGCATCACCTTCCTCAAGTTTACCATCCTCTGGAAGGAGCTAGTTGCCAAAGGTGAGTAAGAGGTCATGACCACCGTTAGTAAAACACACCTCAGAATCTGGAAGAAGCGATTGGGCAGTCCTAGCTTCTAACTCATCGGCCTCCCTTTTAGCACGGCGGGCATCTTCCTCTTTTTGTTCTTGCTCTTCTTCATCCTCGATAAGCTCTTGCTGTTGCTGTAAAACCTCAAGTTTCTGTTTGTAACTTGCTTTTTCTGAATCCACTTCGAGCTCAGCCTCATTAAGCTAAATAGTGTTGAAGTTAATGATGTGATTCTGGTCTAAAAAAAATATCAATTTACCAAGTTGTCTGGCAAACCGCTTAGAACGCTCTCAAGGCTTGAGATGACCGCAGTTTTCCCATCCTCATTTTCGCCAGGTTTTCTATCGAAGTGGAAAGCCCTTCCAAGAACCAGGAGGACGCCGGAAACCCTATTGTGCAAGTGGAGATTGACCCAGGTCGTAAGCTCTTCTCTCAGACGTGCCGGAGATACGCCCGTAGTACGGATTCCACGGGATTGACACGCAGCTTGGAGTTCAGAGGTGGAAAGCTCATCGATTCCTTCGCCGTATATGAGTTGATCATCCCGACGAAGATTCATCAAACGCGATCGAATAGTACCCCGAAGAAAGTTGTCCGTGCCAAATGCATTCAGACCCATATAACGTGACATAGATACCAACTGTGGTCGTGATAAATTATCGAGAGTGAGATCATCGTCAAACAACTTGGCTACGTTGATGATGTCTGCTGCCGAAGGTGATTCGCCGGTGGATCGAACCTACTACCCTATGTTAATGGACAGTGAGGAAAATTATATTATATTTTCGTGCCTTGCGAAAAAATTCCTTGAATGCATCACTGCCGACTATGTGAGCATTTGCCTTCAGGCCAGATTCGCGCAGGGTCTCCTGTAAGAACTTGGCCATATCTAGACGCACCCGAAGCAACTTCCGTTGTTTTTCTTCCTATTGAATGTGATAAACTCCATATTAGACCCTATGAAGATGCAAAGCTCACAGCAGCGTATTTATCCTCAAATGTGGATGGTAACATGTTAGGGAAGAGCTTGAGTGCGACAGGTAAAAGCAGCTCCATGAAAGGAACAATCAAAAACACGGAGAAGGGCACTAATCGGAGCAGATCCTGGGTGGTACGCTTCAACTAGGAGCATATATTCAGTTGATAAATCGGCTATGAATGTCCAACGAATATTACTTGTCTCCGCTCGCGACGTGTCAGTGTTTCTCCTTGTAGGATTTTCCATTGGAGACGAGATGATATGCGTACTTCCGACACAAGGAGCTTGGTTCCGTGCCAGTAATGATTCGCTTCATGTTTGACCTTTTTCCAGACCCTGGTCATGAGGGGTGTCTTAGGGACATTCTTTGGAGGAGCTGGAGAGGCCTTGACCTCTGAAGAAGGAATGGATTCGGATGTATGTCTATTTGATTCATTGCTGGTTGAAGAGGCATTGGAAGATTGAAGTCGGGGGGTAAAAGGTTGAACCAAGACAGAGCGGTGAAGCAAACCCCTCGAACGAACAGAAGATATTAGATGGGGACGCAGAATATGAGGAGATTGACTATAAGAGCGAGTAAGGAGAGTATGGGAGGTACGGGGGACCCATAAAGACATAAGATAACTAACTTTACGCTGACTTTGCAAGATGGCTCATGCAATTTCGTAGACAAATTCAAAGCCCCGAGCTTGGCACAAATAAAGTCCCCGGTTTTTTTTTCCTTTAATTATATATATACATGTTTGTCCATATTGCGTTTAACGTGACAAATATCGATGCCAGAGTCCCTCAGTAACGTCGACTCCTCTTCCCAGGAGTACAAAAAAGCAAGAAGACTCCATCTCAAGGCCACAAGGCACAAAAACGAGGACCATAATTGGACGTCCTTCAGAACTGTCGAAAAAAAATTCAAAGCTCGGTTTCCCCCACCTGATCTTTCTAACGTTCTCGATTTGGCAACTTTAAACCCGGCGAAAACCAACGAAGTACAGGGCGGAGTGTGGACTGGTCGGTCTGATACGGTGGAATATAGAGAAATAGTCCTCGCGGGCCACGCTACCAAGGGTTATACCGTGTCCCAAATACCTGGTGTGGTGGACTCGGCTTTCCGAATCAATCTCCATATTTATAAACGTATTCATTAGGTCTTGTTATACTACCATCATTTCTCTCATCTGAACAACAACAAGACCTAGTAAAATGGTCTCTCTCGGAACAAGCTCGCAGCCCAAACGAGACCAATCTTGATACGCATTATGTTCTTCCTTCCGAAGGGATTTGGGCCAACTGGCTTTGCTGTCGAAATGACCCCAGCAAGGATATTCTAATTTATCCAAAAGCTTTAGTAACTACGTCAAATCCAGTACTTCCTGGGCCTCGACAGCTGGTCGAAAATACACCTGCGAACCCACACAATTTCTCAGCCTTGGCCTCCATACCTAAACCTCCTCAAGTACCATCCCCAAATGTACAAGCAGTTTTCTCATCAACGTTGATTCCAAAGCTGCGCTGGGCTAACATCGGATGGTACTATCACTGGGGGACGAAGCAGTACGATTTTGCACAAGGGAAGGCACCTATTCATGATCGAGTAAAGAATCTGTGTAAGGGTGTGGTGGAGTCGATTGATTGGGGGCAGATCTTTTCCGACGTTCAACCTGATTGGGGAGATGGCGAACCTGACTGGCGAACCTGGCGTGACACTTATGGTAATTCATAGCTCGTCAAACCCTATTTCATAATTATTTACCAACCATTACAGAACCTGACGCTGGCATCGTGAACTTTTATCAAGGAAGGGTCTGTATTATTTGAAACAACTATAGGATCGAATTGCCACTATTTAAATTTGTGTTTAGGATACACTCATGGCTCATGTTGATCGATCAGAAGTATGCGCAACATCTCCACTAGTGTCCATCTCGTGAGTGTCCGGAAATTGCCACCAGTCGACCTACTAAGATCTTGCTAGCTTGGGAAATGCTGCGATATTTCTCATTGGAGGCTTGACTAGGGACACAGAACCCATTCCAATTATGCTGCGCTCTGGTGATGTTGTTATTATGGCAGGCCCATGGTGTAGGCGCGCCTATCATGGTAAGTAAAATGAAGGAAGCTCGACGACGGATAACTAAGCATGAGCTACGTTACTATTACTCTAGGCATACCCCGAATTCTTGAAGGGACTTTGCCTTCACATCTCCAATCCGAAGAGCCTAAATGGCAACCTTACAAAGACTATATGCAATCGACAAGGATAAATATCAACGTTCGTCAAGTGTTCCCGAAAGGCTTTAACCCTGTTATGGGGTAGTCACGTGATCTATGACGCGCATGACTAATGTAGCTATAATAGTAGATGTGTCGTAACAATACCCTTACAGTAACTGTATGCGCAGTGACCGCAGTCAGTAGACTTGTTGAAATCACAACTGTCCCTTCGATGAGAGACGTGTTTCTCCCATCTTCTCTTGACAGTGTGCTGTCCACAACTTCAGTTTGTCCCTTATGTCTATTGACTCAACCACGGCTAAACTCTATCCTCTTAGTCTGACTCTATGGTTGAAATCAAACGAACTGACCTTCCAAGCATATCAGCCCCTCACCCACTTCCGGAAGACGCTAAACATCGTCTCATATATAGCAAGTCCAAGGTCTATGTGAATCCAACAGCTTATGCTCGAGATAACATCGCTGGATTCGTGGCACTGGTGAAAAGGGTAAGATTTCGAATCATGATCTTTCAAGAAACTAACTTGCTATATCAAGGAAGCTAAAAATCCAACTTACCTTCTGGCGTGGATTCCAGAAGCATTGCTTAACGAGAAAGGGGCATCCGAATGGGATAAGTTCATGAAAATGGAGGAAAAGTCTGTGATGAATGAAGACGATGAGGGTATACTTTGTGGTCATTCCTTTCGAGCAAACCCGAACTAATCTCGTGACCAGATGTTGTTTTTATTGACCTTCCTACGCACAAGCCGGAGTCATATGCGTTCTCTGTGCCAATAACATCAATCTATTCTTTGATTATCCACCCTCCATCTCTATCGTCCTGGTGTAAGCTTTTTTTTTTTTTGAAATGATTACCCTCCGCCATTCACAGTTTACCTAGATGGATCCATTGGAATCAATCTCATCAACGGAGACACACTCCCGACACTTTATTTCCATGATGACGAGTCTCGGTCGTTTACGCTCCCCACCTCGCCCACACCACAACAGGCCAATGTTACGTCTTATCCCCCCCCAATAACACACCTCCCAAAATCAGGAAACTATTGGGGTGGAGAAGATTTTCTCTCGCGATTGCGCTCTTATTCTCATATCCTTCGTTCAACCCTGCAACCATCACTCTTTTTAATTGATCCGTCCCGTGCAGATATTGAAGCCCACTCGACACAGATATTTGCCGATGATGCCGTAGACGATATTCTGGCTCAATCATCTTATGCCAATTCTCACTCACCTGTTCCTGCTCATCGACGACCGCGGCCGCTCATGTCTCCTCCCATATCCCCAAACCCTTACTCACACAGATCTTCAGTTCTACACCGTTCATTAGCTTCCGCTCCCGTAGGCTCTCAGCCAGCCTCCCAAGCACGACTAGCCTTACTCCAATCGTTTTCACATATCACGCGCGCCACGCGCCATGCGGCACAAAATATCCTGTCACACCCTCTTGCAAAGCCAATCGTGCCACATCTCCCGGATCCCGTGAGAAGCCTGGTAAATGCAAATGGCGAGTGGGAATGGGGGAGCTGGGTGGAAAAAGGGGGCGTTGGCGAGTTCGAGAGCGCGCGCGTCTACCTTGCAAGGTGGGCAAGGATAGTGGCAGAGGAGGGAGAACGCTCTCGAAAGCGAGAGGCTCTAGCCCTTCCATCAAGTTCTTCAGCATTGGTGGAAGAGACATCCTCACTCGGTATATTTGAGCTTCTGCACTCCGCTTCAAATCTCCCCACCCCGAAATCTTCGAGAGACCCAACGCAACCGATTGACAGACGTCAGTGGTCTAAATGGTTTGTTGAGGACGGCCGACCAAGAGTGCGGGTAGAAGAAATGAAACGAGAGGTATTTAGGAGAGGTATCAGTGCGGATATGAGACAAACGATCTGGCCTTATGTACTGGGCGTTTTTGATTGGGATGCTACTCATGCTGAGAGGACTTACAATTGGGGGGAAAAGAGGTGTGTTCCGTGGTTTATTTCGCATTGTTCATTACCTACTTGATATAGGAAACGCTACTGTCGCTTGAAAGATGAATGGTGTGGTGTGCCTGAAATATTTGACAGGACAGACATTGTCGAGGTTTTTATTCCACTTAATCCATCTTTTAGTTGCCAACTTACTTCATTCGCTCAGGAACGCCATCGCATTGACGTCGATTGCCGGCGGACTGACCGTACCCAATCAATATTCTCTAGCCCTGCAGGCAGTTCCAACAATACGTCGAACGGAGATAATTCAACTTACCGACGATATTCAACGATATCACCAAATCTCAGCGACATTGGAGCACAGTCACCGAGCAACGAACACATAGACCGACTAGCTGGAATTCTATTAACTTATAACTTTTACGAGAAAGAGCTAGGTACGTGTAGAGTTTTTTATACCGGTCTTGCGTTTGATACCTAACATATATAGGTTACGTACAGGGAATGTCAGATTTGTGTGCGCCTGTCTATGTTGTTATGGGTGCGGATGAAGAGTTAACATTTTGGTGTTTTGCCGAATTTATGAATCGCATGGTGCGTTTTTTCCTCTTTATTAGCAATATCACTAGATTTGTTATGATGGAACTAGAAAAAAAATTTCCTTCGCGATCAGAGCGGCATGAAAAGACAGCTCCTAACGCTTCAGCAACTGATCGGACTCATGGACCCCGAGCTCTACAGACATTTCGGTAAAAGCTCGATTTGTTTGAAGTCCTTTCATGCTAATAGAGCTTTTAGAAAACATTGATGGCTTGAATCTATTCTTTTGCTTCCGGTGCGCTTATCCAAAACTTAGCATTGTGTGCTATGTGCTTAGTGTCATATAGTTGGGTCCTTATTGCCTTTAAACGAGAATTTCCCTTCGACGACGTCCTCCGACTATGGGAGGTTCTATGGACTGATTACTACAGTAATGAGTTTGTTCTCTTTGTGGCACTTGCCGTCCTTGAGTCGCACCGTGATATGATCCTGCGCTATCTTGTTGAGGTACGTCACCCGTTAGGCTTGAGACCATATTTTCACTACCCATACTTTCTCAGTTCGACGAAATTCTGAAGGTTCGGCCTCAGTGACTCCTTTACATGTTTATTGACCTGCCCTCTATTGATTGTAGTATTGCAATGAGCTCAGTATGACAATCGAGCTGGACACAACACTCGCACAGGCAGAAGTTCTTTTTCTGTCCTTTGCACAACTCGTCGCAGACATCGACCGTCGGAGGGCAGAGGACCTGCCGACTCCGTCTACTTCTGAAATGCGACATCGGGCTTCTCTCAGCTCCGATAGGGATACCCCGAAAACTTACAACTTCAATATGCCAGGGATATCTGAAAACTTGCGAGGCCTACTGGACAGTGGGCGATGACACTTATTGGTCGTGATTGCCTCCAAATTGCTATCGCTCTAGTGTACTATTTGCCAGTTACTCTTTGTGATCTGTCTATGTATTAATAAACGTGTCCCTACGTGTACTATTGACCACCTTGCCCTAGCTAGGTCCCTTACATCTGTGACGACACTGCCATGTCCGTATAAATGTGAACCAGAAATTTTCGCAGTGGTAGTAGCTATCGTACTACTTTTCGACACGCTTTTGTGACTCCAGACACCAGATACCACTGACCTCATCCCATTTACCGCTTAATATCATCACATTACTGCTCCCAGATGCTCCTCGAACATCCAGGAGTAATTGTATAGTACAACCACTAAGTAGAGGAGTAAATGTATTTAAGCGACAACCTCCACTCGAAAGGCCATGTGATCATGACTGGTACTATTTATAATAAAAATCTTAAAAGAACAATGAGTGATAGTCGACAGTCATTTACACTTGTTCGAATATGTCCCATCTGAATATCTTGCGTACTTATGCCCTAAGCGATCCCGCAAAAATACCGAGCGCTGTCCTTTTCAGCAATAAATCCACATCTCTCACTATTTATGATGCTTTCCCTAAATCAATATTCCATTTCCTTGTACTTCCCCGCATGGCGAAGGAAGATACAACCTCTGACTTAACAAGCTTGAAAACGGTTCTAATGGGGGATAAGGCCTACGCGAAAAAGATTATAAGCGCTTTGGCGGGGGACGCAAAGATACTAGGAGACGAAATTGAGGGTGAAATGCTGAAACGGTACGGATTCAAATGGGACATCTGGACCGGATTTCACGCGGTGCCTTCGATGAAGTACGCCCTCTTGTATTTTCCGCGAGATCAGAAAGATGATATATACCTGTAGACACCTACATCTACATGTCTTATCTACGGACCTATGTTCTGGGAGAATGAAACTCAAGAAACACTACAATTCTTTCCACCCCAAACTTGGGTTCTTCCTCGATATAGACGCAGTCTTGACGTGGTTCGATGCTGAGCCATCCTATTTTGAGGGCGTGAGAGTTAAATGCAGCATGCCTAAATTTGCGTGGCACATACTTATGGCAATCCAGGTGTCAAAACTTGAAGCTAAGGCGTACGAAGCTATCTTGAAAGAGGATCTAGTTTGTTGGAGTTGTAATACCACCATGAAGAATATGCCGACCCTCAAAGCACACCTCCAAGGGGAATGGAATCGACAAGCAAAGCTCGGAAGAAAGGCAGATAAGGGATCTTAATCAATTAATGCGATGTCAAAGGGGTAGATTTCTATGTGTGTGGCCTAGCGCTTATAGGCATATGCCCATTTCGTTTCGATGATACAAAATTTTCTGATCAGCAGATAAAATCTCCTCTTTCTACGAGATACTAGCATCTTTGCTTGCTTGAAGTTTGGCATCACGGGAACGCTCACTAGCCTCACGTATAGCCCACGTAAGCTCATATGTTCGCACCGCATCTAGGTACAAACCGGACATATTAGGACAAAAACACTCAATTAATTATACCATATCCTGACCTTCATATGTACTTAGAATTTGAGCAGCTTCCGGATCCTCCTCAATATCCTCGATGATGTCTATCAGGTTGGATACTTCAGAGAAGAAAGGATCATCATCGGGGAACCTGATTGTCTGCTCGTTATCATCACCTGGCTTACGGATATAAAGCACAGGTTGCACATATGGGTTCACCAACCTAGCATAGCTATCACGTCAGTCTGTAAGGCATGAAATGTCACGAAATGGTACTTTAGAGAATAGCCATCAGCATAAACCTCGAGTTCACAGCTATAATTGGTTCCTTGAAGAGCAACAACGTGGGTAAAGCTACCAACGGCCCCGCTGTCATACTTCCTGTGGATATTATAGTCAATACATGCTTACTTTATGAGGTGACGAACCGAAATACCATGTGGCTGCGGTGACACGAGGAATCCTATTCTCTGGAGATATTCTATTCTCGTCAATGGATAATTTGGAGAGCTGGCCAGCATTTTCGTCCCATTCAAGGGAATGTGCAGTAACAGTAGATATGTCAACCTCTCCACCAAAATAGCGCGAAAGATCACAAAAATGGGTACCCTGTTCAACGATAGGTCCAGCACTGGCCACAACGGTCTCAACTTGGTTATATGGTCGCGTATGAGCGGTAAACGGACAGACCTCTTAGACTTATCCCACCAATCGGGTTTGGCAATAGCTGGATATGCGCATGCGTAGCGCGCGATAGTAGCCATTACAGTAAGATTATTTTCTTCAATGATCTGCTTCATCATCTGGACACCTTTCAAGTATCGGAGCATATACCTATAATAGTGTTTCTTGGAGACCTTTCCAGAAAATTTAAGAACTTACCCAACAGAGCAGACAGTTTTAGAGTCGCTGATCATTTTTGCAATTGCGAACCCATCATCAATCTCGTGGGCAGGACCCGTCGCGATAGGCTTTTCAATGAACATGGCAACACCTGGGAAAAATTTAAGAATTTGTATTTCGATATCGCGTCCAGGTTGAAGGGAGCCCCGGAACATGGGAGGGCTCCCGACGATGACGGCACGAGGCCTATCTTTTGGCGACATATTCTTTACAAAATCTTCTAGAGTTTTGAAGACACGCGTATCTTGATAAGCGGAGACGACAAACGAGTCACATTTCTTCTGGAGTACAGCTGTTGCCCGTTCAATGGCTGGATCGATAAGCGCGACAACTTTGAGCCGGCGGCCAAGTTTACTACAAAATTGCATAAGATTAAAAGGCTACATGCTTCTGCCACTGCTTGAGTACTGACTGTTCGAAACGGAACGAATGGTTCCAAGGCCCTTCGTCCGATCCTGGGACAATAGTTAAATGACCAAAAAATAATTCCACAGTAGTGTAAGTTAGCTACCAAACATGATGTTTCCTGCGCCGATAAAGACGACATTGAAGTCATCGGAACCGCCAACGTGGATCGCTCTATAGTTAAGATAATATACCTGTGAGGATGCCAGATAAAGGCTGCGTGGCTCAACTTGTCCATTGGAATAAGCCTCCATGGATCGATAGACGGCCGACGTGAAGACATCCCAGAACCTCTGCGATCTGAGCCACGTCGCTCGGAGGGTCTACGGGAGGACATTTTGGATGGTTAGGTGGGAAAGGTATGAGATGGGTGGAGCTGGGTGAACTTGAAATAAGTGAGGTTTTTTACCAGAACTGTGACATAATTAATGATTTGATACAATTTTTCATTAAGTAAAGACAAGTTGTCTTGTGGCGTTCCACATCTCTGTTATCGACTCCTTCACCTAGTCTCCTGCTCTTTCTTTGCAAGCTCTTCTCGCCTCCGCTCCGCAGCCTCTAACCTATCAGACATAGCCTTGAGTTCCGCCTTTAGTTTTTCGTTCTCTTGCGAAAGTTTCATTACGTTGGAGGCTCGTTTCTGAACTTTGGAATTTACACTGCAGGACATTATTGATTTACTACATTCTGACGGAGGGCTTATTGAGCAGTAAAGACATTGAAAGACTTACTCGGCATTCGAGGAGCCGATGATAGACGAGAGATCAAGATCGAGGTCTGGAGCGGGGATCTCTGGTAATAGGATAGGAGAGACTCCACGATGGATTTTATTGTCGTGCGCGATTCTAATGATGTGGTTACATATAAGACGTATTGAGCCTGACCATCGAGGAAACGGGACACAAACCCAGCCTGTTCGTCGCGGGTGATGTCTTGGAGTGTGTTCAACTGAGCACTCATGGCAGTTAGGACTTGGAGTAAATAAATGTTATCTTTTGGCCGGAGGCTGATATCAAAATCCATTGAGACTCCCTGCCAACATCTCCCAGACGACCAAAACTTCTGCGCAAATTAATTACATATGTATGTACTTATTGACAATAATTAAATAAAAATCGGACCTGCCACAACGCAACTAGCTGCAGGACGCTAGTGGTTGTCCTAGTCTAACCCACTTCCAGTGAACATGGCATGCGTTGATTCTGGTCACCTCTTCATTGCCGCTTCAATATTGTTTTTTTCAATCGCGACCTATGCAGTCCTGTTCAGCCCTTTTTTGCCTTCATCTGGAATAATCGTATGTCACCCGCCCCAAAGCGCTCATACCTGTTACTCATCTCTAGTTTTCAGCTTCTGAATGCTCTTGCCAACGATACACACTACAAGTACCTAATCGTTTTCGTTATTCCAGTTGGACTTTATTTTGTGATCGCCAATTGGGTTGGATGGCAATATTATCGCAATTCTTGATGTGCCGGTTCCGTAGGATGGTGCTTGTAGGTGCCGCCACTGTCTTACTATATCTAATGTGTGTGTAAGTGGTCGTGGTCGTGTACTATAGGGAGGGCTTGGATACTAGAGGTATGCTACACGTAAATAAATATGCAATAAATATTTGGTAAACAGAATGGATGAAGCCCTTTATTTAGAATACTGGGAAGAGGTCTGCGATTTCTTCTGGACCTCGCGAAGTTCCTGCCAAAGCCTACCCCGCCCTAATTCGCTGCTCGCAGGACTTAATTTTCCAGTTCGAGTCGGGCTAATCTCCCGTGGCAGACGATAGCCATTGAGAGATGTTCGAGACCTAGTCGGGCTAGGCTCGCGGATTTTGGTAGGTGAATGTTTTAAACTAGCCTCCGATGGTGATTTTGTCCTGGTGTACTCTGTGAGAGCCGTGCGTTCTTTAAATGGAGGTTGCGACAGTAAGGCTTTAAATAGACCTGTGTTACTGTTGTCTGCAGGATCTTGTACGATGCGCCGAGGGAATATATTTAAATTATTCAGGATTGTTGTCGTAGCAGTGTGCGTAACAGGACCTTTCTGACGGGGTACGGCCGTTGGAAGCCGAAGGTATCGCGCACGTCTAGAATAAAAGTCAGGTTGCTCTTTGGAGAGGAATATATCGGTATTTACGCCACGGCTTTGAGAGCCATCTTGGTTCGGTGACATTCCACCCATTGAGCCATAAATTTGGCTGGAGTCAAGATAAATGAGAAGATGAAAAGATGATATATGAAACTACTCACAAAGCGTGGCCATTCTATCAATTTCGCGTGCCTGCTTGGCCCGTAAAGCCCTTGGCATTCCTCGCTGCCAAATTTCGAAATATTTCGTTTTAGCATTAGTGGCATGAAAACGTATTGCGGGTAGGGACTAGAAAAGTTGCATGATAAGCTTAATTATAGATGAGAGCTGATCTAACCTTCGTTTTTGAATGCCAGATTCCGAATGCTCGGAAGATGAGATTTTTTTGTGTCTGTATAATGACACTGTACTCCTGATGAACGATCAGATTTTGTGTGGTTGTTATTGTTATATTGACTCACAATTGGGCGAAGTTTATCATCACTAAAGCGGTCCCTCCATCGATCCCAGGCCAACATGATCAGAGAAAGTTTAATTTCATCTTCTTTCTTCTGGAGTGTTATCCGCCTGTGACGATGGGTACGTGCGAGTGATGACCAGCGATAAAATATACGGCGAATATTTTCTAAACGAAGGGTCGGAACGTTACGTGGATATGGAGCAGTCAATCGAATATACCTTCTCGTTTGACGAGTTGATAACTTTCCATAAGGCTCAGTTCTTCGGCGTGACGAGCCGAGGCACACTTCCATTTCTTTAGCGCAAGACTACCGACCAAACGATAAGCACACGGGCTTATACAGTAATCACCTCATAACATACCTCTGAAGCCCGACGTCCCGCTGCTGTTCAATTTCCAGTTCTCTTAGCTTGATTGAAATAACACGGTTTGTCCAATGGGAAAGAGCCTCATCGAGGATTCGCTAAGGAGCAGTTGTCAGTACCTTTATCAAGGATTATTGATACTTGCAAACCTTATTGACTTGACCTTGAATCATTTGTTCCGCCAGCCGGCGCTGTCTTGCGCGTTGTGCTCGGTGAATCCACTCTGTTATCGATATAAGGAAATTGTAGGTAATGTAAAAACGAACATACTGAGGAATATTTTGATCGTATACCGTTGTTCAAGGGTATTGAACGCTTTTTCTCTTGTCCTAGATTCAAACGTACTGCACCACATCCTATAGGCGCGGCGAGCGGCGAAATAACTATCAGCTCGTCTGGCCATCTTGATTATATTGAGTTTGTCACGAAGTTTAAGCCGCCAGGATAATAACATAATATATCGTAATTGGGCAGAATGATAATCTTTCGCAAAAGAAAGAGCATTTTGATGCGTATTAAATGTCTCATGCCACCTGCGAAATGTCGATACCAGTGTATTTGAGTTTGAGCGCAGAGAAAACGATACGGCAAGCTCTAGGGCAGCGTAAGAAGTTTTCTTAAACAAACAAAACTAAAACGCACTTTCTTTGTCATTCTGATGTCGTATGTGCTGTCTCCAAACACCCCAAACACCCTTTAGAAGCCTCTTAATTCTTACACGTTCCAGAAGCTTTCCCCGTTCACGTGCTTTCCACACTCTGGAAACCGCACGGAGTAACACCCCGTCTTGTCGTGCGATATGCTTAGTAGCACGGTTCTCCATTAACTATCCGGTAACATAATTAACGAAAACGTTGAATAAGACTAACCATAAAATGTAACAAACCCTTATTTTATCCTGGGACGTGATCCACCTTTGGACCATCCTTCTCATTAAAAACAGATGGTAGAAGTTTTTGGCAAGATTACGAGCCCGCCTGACGAAATTAAAACGATTGAGTAACCCCATAACACATAAGTATCCTGGCTTACGTATGGCTCTTCCATATACCAATAACACTGATTACTTTCCTTCGATTAGTCTTTTCCAACATCATCTGGGCGGAACCTTCCATGTTATATGTTTTTCTCCAACGCTCCCAACAATACATAACTCTTCGGTCATCTGCAGTACGTAACACGTCATCGGCAACTGCGTCGAGGGCATCAAAGGCTGACAAGCGCGCCTTCCAATAGCTATACGTCCGGATTCGGAGAGCATCTTCATAATGCTGTTGAGATAGTTTTGAGCGATAGGATTGTCGCCAATTCGTCCAAGCACCTTTCTGTAAAATAAGGTCCCGCTTTTCTTTAATGGTTTTGATTTTCAAGCGCATTGTGTGACGCCATTTCAACTGTTGTTTTTCGCGCAACCTATCTCTCCACGTCGTTAGAAACCTTTTAAGGCACCCATTATTTGAAAGTCCAGTAATTTGATTGTACATCTCGTTTCGAGAAATCATCAAAGTTCGCCATCGTTGAAGGCTTAGGCGAAGAAGTAAATTGTCTCTAGCTTCATTGATTTGTTGGTTGGTGGTCTGAGAATAAAGATTGGATGTGGCAAGGAAAGAATGGAACATAACATACTGCAATCCATACAAAGCCCTGCTTCCAAACCTCCCAACAACGTTCTAGAATACGATCACTGCGAAAATCATCCGCATCCTTTTCATCTCGCTGCATTTTTATTTTTTTCCAAGCGTCCTCCTCGTTCACAACACTCCCTTTCCGTTCTCGGGCCATAGCAACCACTTTGCGGGCCGTGGCAGAAGACACTATCTTCGAAGGTGTGTCCAAAATAGTCTTGGAATGCATAGAGGGGGAGACGGGTATCAAATATCGAGAATTTCGGGTAGAAGTATGATAAGTGGGAAGAGCCGTGTAAGGAGGATCGTCTGTTCCATCAGACGTACCGACATCCCAATGAGTTCCTCCTCCGCGCGCCGTGCGAAGTGGGGTATACCTCTCTGGGCCAGAGTGTAAGGAATAATCCTTGGGGTCGTCGAGTCCCTTCTGAGAGTCGGATAACTTGGTACGGCCAAGTTGGCTCCGGGAGATAGGTTGGACAAAGCGGTGCTGGAAAGATAGCTCCTCGCTTGGGGCAGAGGTCTGTGTTTCACTGGAACCAAGAGTTGAGGAAACTTCTGTATCCTCTGTGTGTAGGTCAGCACGTCGAGGAACGCGGTTCAATACATTCCTTGGTGTTGGTTTGCAGACTAGAGGTGGACCATGCACACCAATTAAGTTATCCTCTTCCTGATACCCATTCTGTTTCTTAACCATATCCCATTTCTCAACCCAATTATTTCCTTTCATAGTTCCCAACTTTAATAGTTTCTTGTAATACAGGACTTCTTGGGGGTCTACACCCCGCTCTGCCAGAACGTCATTATATGGTTTGAATATAGACTTGAAGGTTGTCGCTGAAGGATCGGCGCGTTTGATAACAGCATCAAGTATCTCGATCTCAACCTGAGATAAACCTACAAGCTCCGCAGCTGAGATAGCTGAGGAATAAGACACGTCAACAGAGCTATTAGTCTGTATCGTATGACCAACTGATGCGACGAGTTTTGATGGAGGAGAGGTACGCGTTGGGCGGAAACTGGACATTTCGTTAAAAGTAAATGAGTCAAAAGATGTGCATGAAAAAGAAAGAGGGTCGACGCCGACGTCCAGACTACCACAGATTCGTAGACACAATACTATAATGGTAAAACCTAAGTTCGAATGTTGAATGAAGCATTGATCGTGGGAAAATATATTGTTAAGGCTGATCTTACTATTGGTGTAAATAAATAAATAACATTCCTTTGTCCTTATAATAACAACAAATATATCTTATGTCATAACCTTTCACCAAGGCCTCCAATTACTATTAGGCTGGATCGGAGGCCATTGAACTTGCTCAGTTTGGGGTCCCCAGTTGTTCCATTCTTGTGGGGTAATTTGACCTCCCGGAGTTTGAGTGGGGGACAAATCCTGTTCCGTGACCGTCCTCACAAAATGCGATAGACCGAAATCCATGTCCACGTCCACACTATCATCGTTATAGAAACAGGACGCCTGCATTTCGTTTTCATGGGATCCAGAATTGGGGTGGATGATGTCAGGCCATGAGTATAAATATGACTGTGGTGATTGATGGCTTTCGCGATGAGGTGAATTGGTGTCATCGTTGTCGCTTGACGGTGTGCTGGAAAAAGTACGTTGGTTTTTGCCAGTGTGTTTATCCAGAAGAGATGAGAGAAATCGAGAGTAAAGAGCAGGTGTATGCCTTCCATCCAATGCCACATCCCTGGAGCCCAGAACCTCGATCAGGCGATGGACGTCACGGACAATTTCGTTTTGTCCATTCTCGTTTAGCAGGTGTAGAAATCTGGGGCGCAGGAGCTTTCGCGACGTTAGAAGATACTTGATGCTTACATGGGACAACTCACATTAATGAGAAAGGCTGCCGCGAACGAAACATACAGGAAGTTGGCTTCCATAGCAAATCGCAGATTACCAGTAGGATACAAACGTTCCACCATTATTTGTATAACCTCCCGGGCTGCGTGGATCGATTTGTTGACCACTGGAGAGTCCCTCGAAAGGCCCGTTTTTGCTGAGTGCTGGAAACCAACAGCAAGAACGACTAGACGAAGATATGACGTAATCCTTGGTGACACGTAAATATTTAGATTTAAATAATAGATAAAGTTGACATATACATTTGTGTCGTGTTTCCCCGGTAGGCACATATGGCAAGCGCTAGGTAGAAAAATGAGCACAAATCCCGGAGAACAGACGAGGGCTGCTACGTACGAAGGGCAATGTATTCTTCAGCATACGCCTCGACCCACATAGCTAACTCTTGTGCCAATTTCTCCTCTGTTTCCATGACAGAGATAACGACGTCGAAATCCTATAAGCCCATTAGATCTAAGGGATTCCTGATGATAAATTTAGGTTAACCTTTATATTTAACACTCGGGTGAGATTGTGACCCGTCAAAGACCGCCACTCCGCAACCAGGATGATGATGTGAACATATGCACAGAGGTGAATGTCAAAAGGTATATTCAATGGCGATGACTTATACCACTGCCGCGAGTTTCGTGCCAGATAATCATCCAGACGGAGCATCGGCATTTTCCCAAACTGTATTGCATGTGACCCATCAACACAATAACAATTTAGCCATGTCCTCGTCCGATTCAAAGATTCCCGTTCACTGCATATAGCCGGGGGTGGCTGGTTAAGTTCCAGTTCTATTGCCATACTAGAAAGAAGCTAGTGAGTAATATAACTTCTCAATACGAGAGACAGCCTGCACACCGAATAGCAACTCCCATGAGCAACCAACTGCGGTCTTCGGTCCATTTTTTCTTCGGAACTGGATACACAGCCATCAACAGATATGCCTGACATACGTCGACACTCTTGGAGCCATCAATGAGGGCTCTCCCGGCGGCGTCCCTCGCGAGATCCATGGCTAGAGGGTACAAGGTGGGCCTCCCGGTGTAGTAACGCGATGAAACGGCACAGACTATAAGGGATTTCGATATTCAAGTCACGATGACGTTATGCAATTTTACCACGTACTGACTGTAAATAAAAAAGGGCATGTCCATATCAGCTTACTGGGAGTGTGCATCTCTGGGTCAAGAATGGAAAAGTACGGCTGGGCCCAGGCGTCAGGTGCGATTATTATACTTTGCTTCAGGGACAAACATTTATTCGCTCAAAGAATCTAAACCGGGCACGACCTAATTAGTAAGAGAATGGAGAACTCGACTTTGTGCGAAAGGGCCTACATAGTGAAAAGATCCATAATATCCTCAGGTTGTAATGCACAATATTTAACGATATCCGGTGCAGACAAGTCATTCAGTCCCTTCCCTGCTACAAGCATATCAGAAATAGTAGCATTGGACTGATGGGCTTCATTTACCAGGAGAAAAGTATGATGCGACAGCATATTCAGCAGACTTATTTCTCCCATTCCATCGGGGCTTCTCAACGCGGAGATTTTTTGTCTCTATTACAACGCTCATCAGTAATGTCTTTAGATTTTACGTTCCAGGCGACGAACCGAGAGTAGGCTCATGAGTGTCTAATGTTGCTGCCCGTGCTTTCCACTTTTCTATCCTGTCCTTCGCCCGAAGCTCATCAAATTTGAGCAAAAGAGCTTGGATTTGAACATCTTGGTTGTGCGCCCTTTCTTGTAGGTCTTCGTGTGTGCTTAAAGAAATTGTTCAAGAGGTCGGTTCGTCGGGGGAGGAGTACATACGGGGCTGGCTTTCTCTTTTTCCGACTGCGAGCAAGGCATTGATAGTTTCCAGCTTGACATCGTTGGCATGTGGTTTCTCCAGGGGCGAATTCACATTTGACCTTGGATATCTTAACACACACGACGAGGATGCTGGCGAGTGATACTACCAACCTTCAATGATTTGCAATGAACACAGGCACCAGACCTACGAGATATCTAAGTGAGCAACACACCGTGACAAAGATGATAGGCGTACGACTTTGGCATGGTACGTGGTCCCGGGCGCAATCTCTGCCGACTATGTTCTTCATGTTCTTCAACACTGTCACTGTCGTCCGTACGATTTGAGAAATGGAAAAGGCTTTCCCTGAGGATGGGGATTGGCATCGGTATATTCAAGCTGCACGAGAGGGTGTGTGATGATAAGTAGCGACGAGTCTATATGCAGCCCACTGTGTCCGTTAGGATTGTTGATTTGAAATCGTGTGGCGTCTCCAAAGTCACCATATACTCCGAAGACGTCGGTAACTCCACAATAAGTTTATACGTAGTTGCGAAGGTAAGTGTTCCTTTGTGCCGGTTTGAGATAACCCTCATTCGGACCGGATTTCACACCTTCGCAGGCTTACCCAAGTTGCGGGCCACTCGACGAACATCAGCTGATAGTATGAGATAATCGATTGCCAGAGTTATCTCTATCAACAATTGAAGAACCGAATTTAAGCTCAATGGGTGATTTAGCTGTAAAGACTCGCCATTCTCGTCTTGCACTGTATCGAGTTCTGGGGTTACCCCATGGCGATCTTCAAATCCCATGTTAAATCCGCTTTACCGTCCATTGGTTCCTGATGACACCGCTCAGCTTCAACCGTGTCCCCCGGCAGTGTTATATAACATTGACTCCCATCCTAGGGGAAACATTCTAATTGATTGGAAAGACCCCGAATAGGCCCAATTTAATAACCACCTACTATATCAACGACTCAAATAAAACTTGGGTAGAGTCTCCAGTATGGTAACAACTTATAAGTAAGAGAAGATTTTCTGGGAGGCCTGTGGAGATAGGGGGATGTACAATAACATCCAAACCTGTCCACAAACTTGCACGACAATGCCGCTGCGAAAGAGGCCGGGAGTGGTCGGGGAGCGGTTCCCGCTAGTTTCAATTCGACTGTATAATACGGCGGGTCGATCGCGGTATCTTGGCGAGTAACCGGTATTATAATTGGTTTGCCGAAGTTGCCGTCTCCAACTGTTCTTTAAGAAATAATAAATGACATGAGTTGTGAGCTACTCAACCCACTGCCTACAACAACTATTTTATTTTCCTGTACACACAGAAAGGCAAATCAGGTAACTATTCCTTGAAGGGCTTTGTTTTCGTTGGGGTTTGGGCGGCCCTTGGCTGAGATTCCCAGGAGTTAAGTAATTCTTGAACTTGTTTCAGTCAATTTACTCGTAAAACACGCGGGGCGTGTGTAGCTCGTTCTTTTTCTGTGAATGATACTCCTCCAGTGTGAGTAAGAATCCGCGCTTGCCCTTCACAATCCGCCTCACAGTCACTTTAAATTTGACCCATGACGGTTGTTCCATGTGGTTTCCAACAATCTGCTTCTTCTCCCTTAATTTCGACGAACGTGCGCCTCTTCAGGCCTCGCCATGCCACGATATAAGTAAGAGTATGCCGTATTGCGTACACTCGTATCTTCTTAGATTTCAAGTTCTGGGCGATTCTGAATTCATGTATCCAAAGTATTTTATATTCCTCCTAGCTTCACTTGCTGGGGCTCGGGCCACAACAGAACTTCTGGATAGAAATCTCGTCTACCGGTCGCCATTTGCAGACCAACCTCAGGTGCCTAAACTCCTATACACACACATACTACAGGTACCAATTATTGGTATATAAATGACGCAGCTGTCACACAATTTACAAGAAATCCAAGCCCGTCATTCACAGCTTTCTCGTAGACAACTCAAAGACGCTTCTGGATTTAGGGACAGTCATTATCCGACGTTCTATGGTGGCGACTTTAGCAATGTAAGCCCATCTACTTTCAATTATGTTACCTAACACTATTTCGCTAGAGCGCCGTCATTTGGGGTGGTGGCCTAAACTTTACACATTCTGGTGGGTCGCATTGGTTCATGTTAAAGCCATAGTCTTATGATGCTTCATCTAACCTAACAGTGGCGAGTGTGCGTCAACTCTTTTCGTCAAATTATGGATAGCAAAATTTAATACACTTCTACACAAGGGCGACCCATTTGACACTTCGGTTCTTTTGTGGACTCGAGCTGTTCCCATTTCTCCGGATGGATCGTCTGAGCTTCCCGACCAAAGCGTTCCTGCTTGTGTCTCGTTTAAGATCTCTACTTCATCAAACATGGCTGAAAAACCCGCGGACTCTGGCACAGCATTCACAAGCTATGATGTCGATTGGACTGCAAAATTGGAGGCCAAGGGTCTGAAACCGGACACTGTGTATTTTTTCCAGTTTTCCGACTGTGCGAACTCATCGATTATCAGTCCTGTTGGCACCACGAGAACATTGCCAAGCCCTGACAGTGAGTTTGGGGGTTTCTGAAGATTCCTTCTCATTTCGTCACACAGCCCCTGCACGACGGGTAAACGGCGGTAATCCACTAACTCTCGCTGTTTTCTCTTGCTCCCAGTTTCAAGCAGGTAAACCTCAAAAATTTCATGTTAATAACCTCAAGACTTACTGTGCCAGGCTGGTTCAATGCTTATGGTTTCGCCGCTCACAATACGACGGCTGACATATTCATACACCTTGGAGATTATGTATGTCAAACTTCCGTCCTAAATCGTCATTGTTGATTGAAAGCACCCTAGATATATGAGTCCCTTGGTAGTGGGTCAGCGCTTCGTATTGACTTTTTGACTAAAGTTACTCAAATCTCACGTAGTGCCCATATCGGCCGTCAGGTTCTGGGCCGCGAGCTTGCTACAATTCACGATTACCGTCAGCGGTTAAATCAATATAGGACTGACGCTAGTCTTTCTTTCGCACATCAGCATGCCCCTTGGATTACTGTCTGGTAAGCGCAGAAATGCTCTATTTCCATTATTATCGAGATAATGATTGCATAAAGGGTGAGTTTTGTATAATGTTTATTTGATATTTCCATGAACCCTTCGAGGTGATCATAAGGACGATCATGAGGTGAATTCTTTTCATGGCCCTGAAAACCACGGAACTATTAAGTGTTTTGACTATAGGTAGCTGATAATGCATGGAAAGCCGGGACGGCGGATTCCAACGATACCGCTCTTGGTTGTTCTTTCTCTTCAACTGGAGCATGTTTCAGTGACCGGAAACTCGCTGCCGTTCGCGCATACCATGAATGGATGCCAATACGACAGGTCGTCCCTGATGATAAACTTCGGATTTGGAGGAATTTCCAAATAGGAAAACTACTAGATCTAACTATGTTGGATACCCGTAAGATCCTTGTAGTCGTTCTTCTCCGTCAGGCACTAAAGAAGATATAGGGCAATATGACAGAGATATTACAGACGTACGGATGTCCAATTTGATGTTTTCGACCGACTGACAGTACGTCCAGGTTTATTATAACACTGGTTCGTATAGCCTTCTACATTGAATTATAACTTTCCATTCTGTTGAACATAGAATGTGAGTCCGATATCCACAGTGTTTGCAGCATTTCTGACGAATTTACGGCAGTTATAAATACCATTGCCGCATTAACAAATCGATCTTTGATGGGATCTGCACAAGAGGAGTGTATGTCTACAAAATATGGAAGGAAGTTCAACGATCACTAACTTCGCCATGGCTCCGTAAGGGTTTTATGACACGCTATCTCGCTCCAAGGCTCGAGGAGCCGTGTGGCGAGTTGTTGGGTAAGTTGCCTTACTTTTGTTTTATGAGAGTCAATTGAAGTCCACGTTCAGACAACAAATTGTTTTTACACAGTTGAATGAAAGTGGATCATGTACGTGAAGTCTCCTTTGTATTGCTTTTTAGGTTAAGCTTACTATGAATCCTGGTAGTCGACCTGGTTTGTGATACTACATCAACAGCGATTGCTGGCTGATAATACACAACACTGGCAGGACGCTTGGGACGGATATCGAGCAAACAGGGCACGCGTTTTGGATCATCTCTACAAGAATAAAATCAGCAACACGGTTATCTTGGCCGGAGACAGTCACGCGAACTGGGTATCTGACCTTGCACGTATGTAATTCACACAAATTCCGCCAATGAAATTGAAATATTTGTGTGTCCATCCAGATCCTAACGACACCACAACGTTAGTTCCTCTTCACCATTTTGTTGTGTGGTTATATTTATAGAACCCAATGTACAGTTATAACCCTTCAACTGGGGCGGGGGCGATTGGCGTTGAATTCGCGGGTACTGCAGTTACATCCTCGTCCGCCTTCGGGTCAGGCATATCCCCCGCTGCCGCGGATGCAAAGTCTCGCGTACTCGTGGACGTAAACGCTGACCTGCAGTGGAGTGAAGGGTCTTTCAGAGGCTTCTTCACTCTTACTATCGATGCAGACACACTCAATGCCACGTACTATGCAATGAGGAACACCAGTTCGTACCAGCGGTTTTTTTTATCCATCCCTGTAGTTTGATATTCAATAAAACAGGCTTTGCTAATCTCGACGGGTTTGTCAGTGCACGTTTTCTCGTAAAAAATGGTCAGAACAGACTATCCCGTCCCGTAGCGGGTGGGGCTGTTAGTGCTGGTGTTTTGAAGTCAAACGTCCCAGTCAATTGATTTGTCAAGTTTGTTTTGTCAAGTTCGCCTTGTATGAAACAATGTATATCCCCTAAATTTGGTAGTCCTAAATCAGGATTGTATTAACCAGAACCATTCCCTCGTTATACAACACGGACCCTATGTGTTCGAACATCTGTATTCGTTATTCGTATTCGTAAAAAGAAAAGGTTACTAAAAGCTTTGAATATGAAGCATCTTGACTTTGCAAATATAACTTCCCTCATCATGTTCCTTCACAATACTGACGGATGGTAGGCGATCACGAATGTTTATTTAATAGAATACAACTTCGAGGCACTTGGTCTAGATCTCGGGATACAATAGCAATGGAATTGGCCGTTGGCTCTATGATAAATCGTACATTGTTGAAGTCATTATTTTTAGGGTAAGGGTAGTCCACGTAAATGCAAAGACGAACGAGAAAGCGTGCAGGAGTTAGGTGATACATAATTAGTCAACTTCCTCTACGCTGGGCCCATCTTCATGCCCTGCGCCAGGGAATCCTCCAGGGGCACCGCCTGCTCCACCAGGGAATCCACCAGCTCCACCTGGGAATCCGCCAGGTGCGCCGCCTTCTGAACCGTATAGCTTCTGCATAATGGGGCTTAAGAAATATGCGATCAGTTAAAGCATGACAGGATGGATAGGGAGTCGACATACTTGGCGATTCCTTCAAGCTCCTTTTGCTTTTCTTCGTATTCCTCTTTCGAGGCTTCTTGTGAGGCATCGAGCCATGCAATGGCCTCATTGACAGCCGTCTCAAGTCTGGTCTTGTCAGCAGGGTCGAATTTGCCAGCCAATTTCTCATCGTTGATTGAGTTACGAAGATTGTAGGAATACGACTCGAGACCATTTTTAGCGGTAATTCGGGCGGCCGCAGCCTCATCTTCAGCTGGAAGAAAGGGTAAGGAATGAATGATGAATTAAGAGGTAAGACATACCCTTGTATTTTTCGGCCTCCTCAACCATGCGCTCAATCTCCTCTTTGGAGAGACGACCTTTGTCGTTTGTGATGGTGATGCGGTTAGACTTGCCAGTCGTCTTGTCGGAAGCTGAGACATTCAAGATACCATTGGCGTCAATATCGAAGGTAACTTCAACCTGAGGAACGCCACGGGGTGCAGGAGGAATCCCAGATAGTTCGAATTTTCCAAGGAGGTTGTTATCTTTGGTGCGCGCACGCTCACCCTCATAAACCTGGATGAGGACACCTGGTTGGTTGTCGGAATAGGTCGAAAAAATCTCGGATTTTTTCGTTGGGACTGTGGTGTTGCGCTTGATCAAGGCAGTCATAACACCACCAGCGGTCTCAATACTATCGGTATTTTGAGTGAAAACTACAGGATATTTGAATCATCCGAGAACTTACCCGAGAGACAAAGGAGCGACATCGAGAAGCAGTAGATCTTGGGTCTTCTCCGAGGTGTCTCCAGACAAGATAGCAGCTTGTACAGCGGCACCATATGCAACGGCTTCGTCTGGGTTGATACTCTTATTGGGCTCCTTACCGTTGAAGAAATCGGACACCAGCTTGACAATACGAGGGATACGGGTGGAACCTCCAACCAAGACAATTTCATGGACGTTAGCCTTGTCGATCTTAGCATCTCGGAGAACCTTTTCAACAGGCTCGAGGGTACCGCGGAAGAGGTCTTGACATAGCTCCTCAAAACGAGCGCGAGTGAGAGATGTATAAAAATCAATGCCTTCAAACAAAGAGTCGATTTCGATAGAGGTCTGAGTCGCGGAAGATAAAGTGCGTTTGGCACGCTCGCAAGCAGTCCGAAGGCGACGAACGGCACGGGGATTAGATGAAAGATCTTAATCAAAGTTCTATTTAGTTCGTCACACTCCGACAACAGAAAGAAAAAAGTAAAAACCTTTTTTATTCTTGCGTTTAAACTCTTGCACGAAATGATTGACAAGTCTGTTGTCGAAATCCTCACCTCCCAAGTGAGTGTCGCCCGCAGTGGCTTTAACCTCAAAGATACCTTCTTCAATGGTTAGAAGAGATACGTCAAAGGTTCCTCCACCAAGATCGAAGATAAGAACATTTCGTTCACCGATGACCTTTTTATCAAGTCCGTAAGCGATCGCGGCTGCTGTGGGCTCGTTGATGATACGAAGCACGTTCATGCCGGAGATAGTGCCAGCGTCCTTGGTGGCTTGTCGTTGCGAATCGTTGAAATAGGCCGGGACAGTCACGACGGCGTTATTGATAGATACGCCAAGATATGACTCGGCGGTTTCTTTCATTTTAAGGAGGATCATGGAAGAGATTTCCTCAGGCGACTGAAAAAGTTTCTGTTTAGATGCCACAAGCCTTTTAGAATTTGAAGGACTCACAAATTCTTTCTCTTCCCCACGGTATTCAACTCTGATGTAGGGTTTCCCCTCTTTGCTGAAAACTTTGAAAGGGAAGTGTTTCATGTCCGATTGCACTTCGGCATCATCAAACTTGCGCCCTATTAGGCGTTTGGCATCAAAGACGCTGGAAAGCTCGGTTAGAAGGAAAGACAAAATAATCGGTCGTGATCGGGGTAGTAAAAGGACATACGTGTGGTGAGGATTCATAGCGACTTGATTTTTTGCAGCATCGCCGATCAGGCGTTCACTATCGGAGAAGGAGACATAAGAAGGGGTAGTTCGGTTACCCTGGTCGTTGGCGATAATCTCAACACGATCGTTTTGCCAAACACCAACACAGCTATAGACGGGAAAAAAAAAATTAGGATGTAAAGAAAGATAAAAGAAAAAGAGCGAGTACATACGAGTAGGTTGTACCGAGATCGATACCGATGGCCTTTGAAGAAGACATTGCAGTGAAGGTGTGGTTGATGATGAAGAGTAAGTAGAAATGTACTGATTGGATGCGCAAGTCTCATCTTTATATTCCTGTCTTGGAAGACACCGGAATCTCTGCGAACAATCTGGAAGCTTTCAGTATATCACGTGACCATGATCTTTGCGTCATACTTTTTCTTTGTCCTTCTACGTCTTTCTGACCAAGGCTGGAACGAATGAGGGCTTCCTGAAAGAGCAAAAGAGCAATATATAGACACCGGTTGTAGTTGGAAAAGTAGCAATACAACCAACTAATCATAATGGAGGGCTCATATGTGAAAAATACCGTGAAAGAAAGAAAAAGCATTGTTCGAACAAAAAAAGACCAGAGAACAATATGAAGCAGGCGTTTGAGTTCACGATCCTTCCTGATTATGGCTGATTGGCCCAGATGCATCGTCCAGGCTTCTGTGAGCTTGCAGATCACGCAGAACAGATGGATCGACTACAAGGAATGAGCATGCGAACCTTCCTCATTGAAAACGATAAACTCACCGGGAAGGACACTCTTTCTACGGGAATGTAGCCCTTGACCTGCCGGAGAATGATCACCTCCAATTTCAGGGAGAGGTCGCTATGGCCATTGATGAGAAGAGGCTATATGAGCTTGAAAATAGAACTTACATCGAGTCCAGGGTCTGCCATGGGTACCCTCTCCAGACCCCGTTCATCTAAGTCCCCTGGAACATCGTCTATTGATGCCGCGTTTAACTCCATAGATAGGTCCAGAATATCAACATCATCAATTGCAGATGGCGGAGGTGGGGGTGCGTGGGGAATCTCAATGTATCCTGCTGGCATCTTCCCACCTGGAGCATTTTGCAGTGCCTTTTCTCGCATCTTTTGCCAGGCTTCATATCGGTCAACAGCATGCTGTTGTTCGCTGAAATAGGCTGAGATTACGGGCTATGTGTAATGTGGTTGAGATGACATACTCGATTTTTCGCTGTTTATATTGCTGCATAGATTCGTCAAACAGATCAGGGTTAATCTCCATGAACAGCTTTAATGCATTGTAAACCATGCCATGGATGGTCCTGCAAAGTATTAGGAATATTATTAAAATTATATCATTGATTGACTCACCGATTCCAATGCGTCTTTGAATTGGTATATAATGCCGGGAAGACAATGGGGAGAATGATGGCCAAATTGTCGCTCATCAGATTCACGACATATTCGTTATTCCAATATAACAGTGCTCTCTCTGCAACCTGGAAATGTTGGCTATTGATGCATCTTGCGAGTTGTTGGAAGAGTGCCACTTGGATTTTCTGGAACTCCACAGGATCCGTCACGTCCAATACTTCTTCAACTTCATTCAAAAACATGACTTCCTTCGGGGAGTTGACTTTCGGCCAGTATTTCAGTAGCCCCATCATAACTTCCTCAGCCAAGAGAGGGTCTTTTTCCAAGAATTGAACGACGCAATAGGCAAGCTGTGGATGGTACAATGAAAGGCTCTTGACCTTGTGGAGGGGAATAAGTACTCGAGTCAAAAATGTTTTGTGTTCGTCCTTGAGGGGCAAGGCAAAACCATTGATAATTGATCCTAATATCTCCAAAAGTTCGGCTATTCCATTGTGGCGCTCAGTCTCGTAGATGAAATGAAAAAAGACATTGTTTATCGACCTGCGGATGAAAGCTCGAAGGTTGAGAAATTTCCCATAGATTCGATGCAACGTCGTCTTTAGGAAATCACGTTCACGGGGGTCTTCTGAATCGAACAGTTCCAAAAGGTTAAGGACGAACGGTTGGTCAATATAACGTTTTGCTGCGTTGGTATTGAAGTCTGGGCTTTCTACAAATCTGAGGAAGAACTCGTAAACAATTTGAAGGTGAGGCCAGGCAAGCTCAAGGACAGGTTCGTCTTCTTCTGGATCAAACGCGTCGCCAGTTGGGTTGACAGGGGGCGGTATAGAACGGAAAAGATTTGTAGCAAACTGTATCAGAATAAACAGATGAATATACCATGCCTTGTTCTGAGTTTGATAATTCATACCATGTTAACAACCTCAGGATATATATTTTCCGTAATAACACCACGCTGGGTGGTGATATATTCTAACATCTCATGCAATGTTTGTGCCTTGATTTGTTTTCCTTTGAGCTCTGCACTAGCATCATTGAAGTCGAAAAGGACACGGCACTGATGGAGTTTCTTAATAAATAGTTGTGGACGTTCGGTTGGAGGAGTTTCTGGAAGGGAGAACAACGTCAGCACAATCGCTGGCATGATGATCAAAGTATTGATTACCCATGAAAGGTGGCAAACGTTCGATCTCGACTTTCTCAGTGACAACAAATCGACTGCTTCGCTGTTTTCGTGGAGGTTTTCCTACCATTGGGATGGTATCTTTGGGACCGGCCCGCAGACGGTTTAATGTTGTTGCACGTGGAGGCGTGGCATTTCCATGGTCGAGGAGAGAATGTCTGTCTGGATTTCCACTGAAATGACCCGCGCGATGGGATGCATCAGAGGGCGTTTCAGAGCTTACCACAACGATAGGTGGTGCTGGAGAGCCATTATCGGTAGTTGATCTGCGATCGGGGGTAGTATTTCCTGATGATACTGGAGAGGAAGACCTGTTGGATGAAGAGGGGCTTTGTGAGGTAACGGAGTGATTACTCGAGTTCGAGTTATTAGTCGCAGAGCCACCCGGAATAGGTAACGGTTTTCCAGTGTTCGGAGGAGGCGGGGGCGCAGCTACAGCAGGGTTCGAACTACTGTTACTAGTACTGGTCTTGGGCTTCTTTGGATCTTTATCCTTTCTATTGAGCTAAGAAGTTGGTCAGAACTTGTGATAGAGAACACAGAAATCAAAACCGACTAGAGCGCTCTTGAGGTTTTTCATAACGAGTCGTCCAAATTTGATAACTTTTTAATAAGACGTATTTTTGCCGGCAGTGCTGTTCGGTGTCGCCGACCACCGTCGCTGTCAGAATCGATGGACAACAAAGTTGGAGGGTGTGTGACATATCTGTCACACCGTTACAACCTTACTGATGGTCCAACATTGGTCCAACACCATCATATCGACAATTGCATTGTATCAGGGAAGCTATAAACTACATGGGATAAGAAAGTATGCTAAGAAAATATTGATCAGACTACATATTTAATGTCTAATGAATTGCACACAAACTGATTGTGCATGTGCATATAATATAATGACATGGTAGGCGGAACGTGGATCACGTGGTCACAGGACCAGTGACTGGCTGGTTACGGTCGCGCTGAGTCCGTTTAGCGCTCAAGCGCTCATTACTCTCATTCAACTGTCACCATGGCTGGTCAGTTTGTCCCTTACCTCTATCATCCACATCGCTGATTCCTGCTTTCAGCCATTTACGCAGTATATACTTCTCCAAGCCATCCTCCCATTCCCAACCACCTACCAACTTTGATCGTAACACCTCATGGTACATATCCATTTCTCCTATCCTATAACATACCAATTTTCTTCACATAGGACAACCCTCCAACATCCTTTATTCATACCTTCACACTAACTTCGTGAGTCTCTTCAAAAATCTTACAGGACTCCATCAAACGATCTTCTTAGAATACCGAAAATTATCTCTTGACCCCCTCTCCGCAGGGCGATCTATGCGTTGCGAAACTATTCCCTCCGCGCTCGAAAGAAGGAAAGGGTTCTGCGTCTGATCCAGGCCACACCTCGTCATCAGCGTCTCGGATAGTTCGATGTGAAGCATCTCGCAACCTCAAATGGTCAATCGCTAATACTGGGGTCATTTCCCCAATATACAAGTTGTCATTACCATCCCCAGACTCCCCAGATCTTCCTCTATTTCAGGTTTCAAAGCCAAATCCCAATGCCGCATTCTGGAGTATGTTTTACTTTGCGTATGCAGGCCATAACATTCCCCCCAAAAGGATCGAATTTGGGAAAATTCAAAAGAACCCTCCTGGTCCTAACGGTGGAGGAACACGGATTAGCATAACAGGGAAAACTCCCGAAGAGAAAGCGGTTTGGCAGACCTTGGGAGAGGGAAACGAAGATTGTGTCGAATGGGTTGTGCTTTGTGCGGCGTTAAACCTCCTTGAGTATGAGTAATTGTTTCCTTTCACCGAGGCCTGCTCGTTGACTATTTACAGTGATGAGATTATGAAAGCCGCAGAAAAAAATCCAGGGCCACCGACTGGAAACCCTAATGGGCCAAATGGACGCCCGGCACCCGTTGCCCTAAGAGATCCCGGGCCTGCAACTAATTCTGTTGTGGCTCCTCGCCCCGCGCAAGGCCTACCACCCACGCAACAACGACCCACACCCCAACATTCTCAGACAGTACCACTACCTGGTAATCGCCCGCCTGCCGGCTATGTACAGTCTCCACCACCTCGTGGTTACCCCGCTGGACAAGGTCCCCCTCCAGGTCAGGCTGGATATCCTACAGGTCCCCAAGGGCTTAACATTCAGAATCCAGGCCAACGACAAGCACCACAAATACGTCATGGGAATAGTGTACTTGTTGGCTCTGGGCAAGGTCCATCCCCAGTAGGATATCAAACTCGGCCAACTCAGATACAACCACAACAGCCACATCCAAGTCAGAGTAGGCGATTCTGATTCCACTCAGATTTTTCCCTTATTTGAAAACATTACTTGGGGTTTCAGCACGTTTTTAATGGTTTTGAATTATATTTATCTTTGGTTACCATATTCTGGAGTACCTTTCATTGGACTTTAAAATTATATACCACCTGGAAGCAGCTTTGGATATTTGATGCCCATACTTGAAGCTTCTATTTGTGTACCCTTTTTATTTATATTTTGGAGTTTCAACTTTCTTAGTTACCCAATATTTATGCATGTACAAGCTACCCTTTTCAATAACAGACTCGACTATTTTCTGGAATATGGAATTTGTGGTAGATTGACCCGTACAGTGGCCAGCTAGTATGATTCCTTGATTAACTTTTCTAGCGCATCCATAGAGTAGGCTGGACCCAGATACATAGTCAGTTTTTGTGTGAAATAAAAGAGGAAAGGTGGCATACACTTGGGCCGTTCCAGAGGCAGGCCAAGAGCTGTAAATATCACACATGAATCACCTATGGCGGAAGCAAACAATAAACCAACCTCGAGCCCAAACAAGTTGGGTCAGTGCTCCTAACGCTGTAATGATTGTATAAGCCTTTCCTCTTCACTGGGACAACTAGAAAGGAAACGAACCTCTGGAGACGCCAAAGATAACAGTGTAATACTATAAGTGAACGAACTCTATTAGTCATTTGATGGATTTGAACGAATTTGTTTTACCTTGAATTCTGTAAATCCGTAATGGTAGAGGACACAACCTTGCAAGACATGATTAGACTACGTGCTTTATGGTCTTAGATGGCGGCCCACCTGATGTAGCATCAACATTTGGGTAAGGATTTTTGGTCTAAAAGTAGCCTTGTAAACTGCACATGTCTTTACAAAATGGAGTATGCCCACCTTCCCATGTTCCTTTAATACGTCAGGAGCAACTTCGGATGTCTAAACAGTTTACGGTTAGTGAGAGGATCGACATGGGCAGACTCAAGGCTACCTTGTTGACAAGCTGGATGATAGGACTAGTTTGGAACTCAGGCCGAGAATTACAGAATTCCTGGAGTGCAATAAAACGAGGATCTGGATTCCGTAAAACTCCGTGGCCATAACTGGCAGTATTTTTGTATCAGGCATGTTAGAACGACTTTAAATAGGTGTAAGTACACACCCTGGGACAACCTGGCCGCCCTTCAAAGTCTTCCAAAGGTAGGCCTTGATATTGTCATGTGATATATTGTCGCCGATCTCTGCTTGCATCGCAAGCTGCCACCTCAGAACCTCTTGATTTGCGAGGCTATTTCGTGTCAAACATTAAAGGAGGAATACATAACAAAGCGAAGCACACACCCGTGAAGAGGTCCAGCAAGAGCAAACAGAGCGGCCGAATACGATAAATAAGGATCCGAGAGAGTTGACCCGACCAGGTCTTAATGAAATGAATCAAATTATTAATACCTATGTAATAGGATCACGTACGAGCCGTATGAGCTGAAGCATTGCCTCCTTCATGGTCCCCGTGAAGTGCAATATAGAGTCGAAGGTACTCTGTTAGATTGTGATTATTTCCGTATCCCAAAAGATTAGAATAATTTCCTAAAGGGGGGGCATGAGTAAAATATACCGACTTAGCATAGGAGGACATGGTGGATCTTACCAACAAGATCAAGATCTTTATTTATCGGAGGCATGGATGTTCCCGGTTTATAAACATTTCGATAGATACGGGCGGCAAGGGTAGGAAGCTTAGCGATGAGGCTGATACAATCTTCAAGTGTAGGAATCCAATATTCAGATTTTTTCATGCCCTTTTCGTACGCTGCTTGAAAAGAGCTATCGCGATTTAATGCAGCAACACCAATGCCAAGTTGCGTCATAGGGTGTAAAGTGCAAGGAAGGCTAGTTATGTGTTAGCCTATTCTGGACCAAGATTGACAAGAAACTCACGAGTCAACAAGTTCCTCGACAAAAGAGGGTAATTCGCCTTTTTCTGCTAGTTCTCTCGAGAGTTGTCGGGTTTGTTCGACTGTCGGAACTTTCCCGGTAAGCAATAACCAAAGCATACTTTCTGCAATAATCTCTTTTCCCCCAGGCGCTGAAGGAAGAGTCTTTTGGCAGTCCGGGATAGTCAGACCATGAAAACGTATACCCTATTAAAGGTTCGAATTATTATTCTTAACCGAGGTTGAGAGGTTGTACCTCATTGGCGTCTAGAACAGATGCCTCCCACAGCATCGCTTTGAGTCCTCGCATCCCACCAATAATATTTTCAATCTATGATCGCATTAATAGATATTTGGCAAAGATAGTAGAATGAGATGTTGGGCGCTGACCTTAACGTCGCCCACTACAACTTGACCATGTTCACTTTTCTGTTCCAAAATCAACAACCGTTAACACCCTCGGAGCAGGAGGGCCTACCAGCTTCCTGAGCTGTTCTTGCTTTTCTGGAATGACATCTCTCAGGGTTTCTTGGAGTGACTGAGAAAAGCTAAGAACCAGTGCTGAGTCGTTTAAGGGAAAATGATACCTTTGTGGATGCTGATCGTCGAAATGCAACGTAAGGAGCGTGTTTCGGAATAAACCTCACTATACGGCTTTGGACGAACATTTTGTTGACAGTGAAAATCAATGGGGTGAAGAAATTCTGGGTTGCGGTTACTTACTATTTTATTTAAATATGTAGGTGGTCACCCGGATCACGGATCCTGTTATCACATAATCCATGCATTTCAAACAAACGTACATAGGTCTCGCCAGCTCATCCGAAAGGAACACGTTGATCTGTTCTTGCTGGCACTCTTTTTCCCAACATTCATTATGGCCTCTGTTCTGGTTCCAGTTGCGTACATCATTATCGTCTTCGGCGGTCTTTTTGTATTCAGCTACTTTTATCGCAAGCACACATCCAGTAAGCCGAAGTTTTAGTTTGTCACCAAGTTTATTGAAATGTCTGCATATTTCTAGCACAAGTCTATGAACCGTACTTCCCCTCTCATCCCGAGCGCAATACATATGTTACGCTTCTTCAGAAAACGGACCCCCCTGCTTCCGATGCTTTGCTTAAATCCGCCCTTGTTCGACGCGCTATGGCCGATGTACACCGCGTAATGCGTATACGGGAAGACAAACCCGCCCTCCAAAACTTATTACAAAAGGGGTCAATCGGAGACGATCTATGGAATAGTCTTTTGAACGCGGAGAAAGAACTTGAGGCAGAAATCATGGAGGTCGTTGCGGAAGCAAACTCCTTCGTCGAGGGCTGGGGTCAGGTTATCTTTCCAACTGCGAACGAGATGATAGCGAATGAGAAAATGCGTGCAGTTTTTGACCACACGACTATTATCAAGAAGGACTTGGGTAGGCGCGGTATCCTTGTTCCTCACTAAAACATATTCTTACATTCCATCATTATTAGAAGTGAAGTATGGGTTAAAGACTAAAATCATTCAACCCTCTACCTCGTCTGCCGCGCATTCCAAGGCCATGAATGGTCTTGTACCTTCAATTGCTGAAAGCGCCGTATCCAGCGATGGTGAGGGTTCATCAACGTCTCCAGCTAAAGCTGTAAGCATGTTTCATTTATTTGGCACGTGATTGCTTGTATCGATATCAATATCTAAACAGGTCAAGAAGGCAAAGAAACGCAAGTAGTTTATTGATGTGTCTCTTGTTGTTCAATTGACTACAGAGGTTCGTGTAATTGAGCGCGATGATAAAATGTACAATGATGAGCTGAAAGCGAAATAAAGCGAAATGTACGCCGTAAACTAATCCCCACAAGCCATGCATTTCAACGTTCAACCTCGGATGACAATCGCTTTCTCTCCAGCTCCCGCCCGAGTCTTGCCTGATTTATCAACATGGTCCAGCCCAAGTACATCTTCTGGAGCGAATTGGTGTTCATAGATGGTATCCTCTGTTAAAAATGTCAGTAAAAAGCAAGGAATAAGCTACAGTATTTTTTGTATTACCATCTTCGATATAGGACGGTTGTTTGAAAGTGGAAACCTGGATGAGAGCAAATCTATATTTCGCGAGATCTTTGTCGGAAACACCTATTCGTTGTTGGAGACGTTTCTTTGTATCGGCAAATTTCTCGCCCTGCCCAGTCACCATTAATGCATAGAACTCAGGTGTGCCAGAGAATACTTTACACGTTTTACAACAAATTTGAATGGTACACCATGCGTACGAGAAAGTTCTTTGGAGAAATGGAACACGCCGATTACTTTGTCTGAATCGTCTGCTTCCAGTTCTTCGCGAGGTATTTCCTATTTGTTGAATTAGCATTTACGAGTCGAAGGTAAAAGTATCATACCTCAGCGTATAATTCGACTGGGTCAGGGATATTACCGATCATTTCCGAGCCAGTAAATTCCTTTTGTGTCTTGCCATCTTTTGATACCTCAAACACCCGAATCTTGCCTGCTCCGGCAGGCGTCAGAGTAACAAGTTTTGAAAGGTGATCTGCTAGGTCATGCACCATACTGGTTTTCGGAAGAAGGAATGAGTGCGCAGCCTCTTCTTTGTTGTGTATTCCCGTCCAAATAACCTTCAGACTACGTTTCGTTTCTAACTCGACGATACTGACATCTAGCTTCTCATAAAGAATGATAGTCGTTGTCGGATTGACATATGTAGGAGCCATGATTTCGGCGATGCTTTGATTTAAGGAGCGCTTGAGGACAGACTTGGCTGATCCATTTGTAGCGTGTGTTGTTGTAAAACGTAGTTTAATGGGATCATGTCGTAAGTACTCCCCGGCTTTAGCTGACATCTACCCTTAAGTTAGACAGAGTTCAATGGGATATCGTTGGGGAATACCGTGTCGTAATTTTGCTTCTTGCTTAAAACAAGTTTGAATTCAGGATGATCATGATCAGTGTCCTCGAATTTAGGTCTGAAGATGATCAAAACCCGATTTTGCAAGAAGTCGTAGAATTGGGTGGGGTTCGAGTAAAGCCCTTGACTTTCTAGGTCGTGAATTCTAGATGAGGTTAGTTAAAGACAAGTCACGTGGCAAGTGCATTGTTGTAAACAGACTCTTTTTCAGGAAGATCGACCTGGAAGCAGATCACGTCACCATCCTGAATTTCGCTTTGAGAAAATGAAAGCTTGGGTTTCATAAGCTCAATCATTCCTGGCTTGATTTCCTGATACCAGCCAGTTTTGAAATTGTTATTCTCGCTCAATAGTAAACCACATACCTCATATAATTTGAGTGGTGTGCCAGGTGTCCAGCGCATCCGCTCATTGATTACAAGAGCAAGATCACCGACTTTACTATTACGGAGCATATATGTTTTTCCAACACCCAACAGTGATTGTTTTGAGGTGTCGAAATGCTTCAGGAATATCATAATAGATTGTTGCGGGGGATCAGGCTGGATAATACATGTTACGATCTTTCTCAGCAGACCGCGTTGTAACATACCTTTGTGGGATCGGGAATTATGTCCAAGTATAATCGAAGATCGTTCTGTCTTGCTGCCATGTTATTTCGTATCACCTCAACAGCTATTAAGATAAAGATGAGTGACTTTTCATCGGTTCGATTTGTGACTTACTCAGAGTTGGTTCGTTCTCTGGGATATGAGTGTCAGGGCGCACAGTCTTGTTTTGCCGGTTAACTAATACCCAAAGCCTGATCTGGCTTTCAGGGTAGTTAAAGTGTTGGGCCACACGACTCTTGAAGGTGGTGTACGTTTCTTGTTTGAGGACCCGGAAGCTGGGGAGCTCGGACGATGGCCAATTCTTTTCGTCGAAAGTAGCCAGGTCAAAACCTTCATGTCGAGCGAAAGTTTCATCTGTAATAACCTGATACCTGTTCGTCATGGTCGCGTGTTGGAATGTCGAGATTCCCTACCTTTGCTGTTAAAAAAAGATGTTGTTCCTCTCGTTCCCGTTTTTTGGCTTCTATTTGGAGTTTTTCCTCATCGAGTCTCCGCTCTAAAGATGGAAATAAGTTACAATTCAGGTATGATATAATAGGGCGTACTGAGATGTGGAGGAGTGTCTTCATCAGTGAATGGTGCCAATACTTCGCTGACGGCCGATTCTCGAATGTATACCAACATATAGGCATTGGTGAAACGTTTCATTGCTCGAACCTGATTGCGTTGCAATGAGGGTGGCATGTTATTGAGAGCTTCACCCCCGTAGTTTTCTTCTAGCACTTCTTTATCCGTCACGGGAGTAACACGATCATCATCGAATTTAAGCCACCTGGTTTCGCGGTCCGGTTTTATCAGCGCAAAGTAGTGGCCTCCGTGTAGATCCCCAGAGTGCACAAGAACACCATATAGTTTGTAAACCCAGGGTTGAGACCTATCCGCGCCGGCATCTAGGAATTCATCGAGGTCTATCTCAAAAGGAAATTCGTGCCGATCGTTGATTTTCACCATAGCATCACGCTGTAGGTCGTACTCGAAACGTTTGAGCTGAAGGTGAAGGACAGGGGGGAACGACTCGAAGATGATACCCTTCTTCGCGTCCTGCAGCCCAAGGCCCTCAGCTTGATATTTGTTCTCGCCATCGAGCATTTCCACTGCAACGTAGTCTTGGAAAGATTCATACAAAGTCTTCATTCCCTTCACATTCAATTGTATGTCTGCCTGTGATTTAAGGATGCTGCAATACTTTGTATGATTGACATACCGTTAAATTCCTCGATTCTTGAGGACTCATAATCCACATTAACACATTTGATGTAACTCTTCATTTTCCCAACAAATAGTTTCGTAATTGCGCCTTCCGCTTTGGTACCCTAGAGACTGTATTAGAGCTTATCAGGCTGATTTCCGCAACATACCTTCATCTTCGACTCCAACTTATCCTGAAGTACGCGATTGAACTCCTGAACATCATGTTGAAGGAAAGAATCCAGGGATTTCCAGCCGAACGACTTGGTTAATTCTGTAGTGCCTGTAAAGGGTAAGATTATCGTTACACCAAACACCAAACCCACCACCTACCAACAGGTTGATCGGAGGTTTGTAGGTGATAGAACACGCGCTGGAGTGCGAGAGCAACACTCTCCGTCGGGTGATCATCTTCGGTAGGGATTTGATAAACAGCCTGCATGAGAGATACTTAACATACAATAATCACGTGTTATGAACACAACTCACTCTTCGAAAATACCGCGTACAGTATAACGACTGAAGCAGAGAGTTCATATAACATGTTGCGCCCTGGTTCTTCAACCCTACACAACCAGTCTCTTTCTTCGAATCATAACTGCGATTAAGTTAGTGCCATAAGAGGGCAGATAAATGGTAAGAGTAGTAATTACTTCACGAAATTATGCCACAGGACACCTGTTGGATCGTCCAAGACTCGGACAAAAACAGTAATATCTGCGGATTCATCTTCAATAGTAGGTCGATGATGGCCTTCTTGTAGATTAAATAGCTTGCGTAGCTCGCTGAAGCGAGTGAAACCCCAATCACACTCTTCCGCAATAAAGCGATGGTGAGCGTCTGTGAACTAAAGTCAATACTTGGGCCGCCGAGAAATGGGATGGGTACGTACGGCTCACAGTGAAAACAGTTGGATCGTGTATATTGGAAATAACAAGCGCAAATTGGGCGCAGGCATGCCATCCTTCAGGTGCTTTCTTAGGTTCCGCGTAGTCAAGATAAACAGAAACGGTATCGTTCGGAGGTGCGTTGGAGTTTCCGAATGGGAATAGCAGAATACGCCTAGCAGAAAATTAGTTATACTTACAATAAATAATCACCTTAGGAGCTGTATCAACGAACCATTTGTGGCCGCCACAATCAAACTCTGGACTTGTGAGCTTCTTATCTAGCTTCTTCCAACTAGTCAAGCGCCAAGAAAAAACTCGAAAATCTTTCACGTCATGCCCTAGGTCCGGCATATGTTTTGCTGCGAAAGCCTCATCTTAACGAGATGACGACACCATGCAGTTGTCAAGACGTTTCAAAGTGTTTCAACTACGAAAAACTCACGATCTCTGACAGATACAATTTCGTCTACTTCCATTGGTGGAGCCCCATTTTGCTTCTCATCTAAGAGATCCATGGTGTCGTTCTAATAGAAAGAAACGAGGCTAGATAAAAACTCGTAGCTAGAGTATGAGGGAGGGCGTACCATCAATATTGAGAGCTATGATAATCTTTAGTCCAGGTTTACAATGTCAGCTAAGGAAGCTGGTGGGTGTGATAAACACCGCGCTTCGTGTGGAAGGGAGAGCAGGTAACGACTATGAGTGAAGCGCTTGATATAGGGCACCTTACAAAGTCAGAAATCCCCGTGCCCGCCGTTCGGGATAATCCGAATACGGAAAACTCCGCATTAATCTATAAACCTTTTTTACAAGCTCATGTTTGATATATTTTCCTCTCCCTTCCCAATTCTGCTTGACGCTTAGGAATTATGAGCGCAACCACTCCACCGGGTTATAAGGCCACTGTGGATATGCCTCATACCGATAAATGGTTTCTCTCATTAACCTTTCGTCAGTTCCCTCACAACACGATCCTTAAATTGTCTTGACAGGGAGACATGCGTTCTTCAATAACCAGCCTTTCCGCTGACCTACTGTCTTGTAATGAGTCAAAATCGTGTAAGATTGAACCTCAAAGACCTGATAAACTGCGTTGATCTCGTCCTGATATCAGCCAGTTGGGTATTCCCCCTCAGGATTTTTGAGCGTTGCTAAACTGAAACTGGTCCAAAGATGCTGTACATGATGTACTTCCAACATTTGTGGGCGCGTTTCCTGTAGCATACACTATAATATTAATATTACTACACCCTTGTTTCATCGGTTTATAATATTTTTTGACACGATACCAGGTCTTCGGGAGAAAGGAATGTCTTATTTTCTTAACCTTAAATATTGTATACATGAATTGAATTTAGTCCTTATCGTATAACCATAACTGATGCAAGGTCTGGTGGATGTATCGTTGTGCATGCTTTAATGGTATATAAGACGCAATTAAGGGTGGGCATGCGAGAAACACAAGTTGCATGACCCAAAAGGCGCGAAGGCAAGGAGGTAGTATTTGCCTCATGTCGACAGTCGAACACCTTGTTTCTAACCACATTTTGTTCCTAACATCAACGGAGGGTCCTAGAGAGCCTGCCTGCCTCTTTGTTCCGTCATAACACTGGATGAAGAGTTTCTTTCAACGAATTCATGACAGCCATGCTGGCACACGAAAACCTGCAGAACCGTTCCAAGTATGGGAGCCACCCAAGCTCGAGAGTGAACGAAAGCGCCAAAAGGCTGGTCGCTCTGATTTCGATCATGGGCACACTGCGCCGAAATCTGAAGAAAAGCGTAGATCCAGTCGACCGCCTGATGCCCATCATGAAGCGCGTATGGCGCCCCCAGCATATGGCCATGCTACGTTCCCTGCGGCTGGGAAGGCAGGCCCTTCGCGTGGTAATTATTCAACAATTGGAAAAACTGATTCTTTACTCCCCTCCGAATCGAACTCGAAGACACATTCACATCGGCCAATACGTTCGCCATCACAAAGCCGTACAGGAATCCATGAAAAAAATACTACATCTGCCTCTGCCTCTGTCAATAACACTTCACATCACTATGGGGTTTCGAGACATTCGCCTTTCGTCAACCCAACCCCTGTTCCTGAAGTATGGAGCACACCGTCACAACTACTCCCCAAACCTAAGCGTGATAACATCCACATCGAACGACAACCTAGAGAGGCAGAAATCAACCAAGATAATAGGGGGAAACAGCACAATGGGAGAGGTGGAGGCAAAGGCGATGAAATGGAGAGGCAAAGGGGTGGCAGGGGGGAGGACGAAGACAGTAGTAAAGAGAAAGCTAGGGAGAGGCAGCGAGGCCGAGACGGTGATACACGATGGGAGAAAACTATGGAGAGAGAGAGTGAAGCGAATAGAGGCGGAGCTAGATACAGGGATAAGGAAAAGGGGGGTGAGAGTGCAAGAGAGAGGCTCGAGATCAAAGATAGGGAGCGAGAGAGACCAAGAGAGAGAGAGAGATCCAGAAGAAGAGAGATGGACAAGGATAACAATAGATATCGAGGAAGGGACAAACTTGGGGACAAGGAGAAAGGCAAAAGGACAGAGACGGACAGAAACAGGGTGGATGATCCAGGGCAAGCGATTAATCAATACGTTGAAAAAGTGCAAGACAAAAGGGAATCAGAGAAGCTGGAGAGAAAAGCTCGCAGAGATAGAGAAGCTGGAGAGGAAAGGGAGCGAGAAAAGGTCTTGGAGAGAGAAAAGACGAAGGAGTGGGAGGAGAAAAAAATGCAGAGGGAGAAAGAGAAAGAGGTTTCGAGAGTAAAAGTGCAAGACAGGCAAAAGGAGAGAAGCTATAGGTCGCGCGACATGGTCTACGATGGGGAACGGGAGCATGGTCGGGAGCGTGATAGAGTTAAAACAGATGGAAGGGACCATAATTTTACGAGACAGGCGGATAGTAAAAACAGGCGGGATTTGGAGAAATATTCGGATAAAGATGGAAAGGATCGACACTCTGAGCGCGTCAAAGGACGAGATCATGGGGAAAATGACTTGACGCAGGCGGAGAACAGAACCACCCGAAAACTCAAAGCTTTCCTCGAACCTAAGAAAGAAGATGGCGGCAGCTCCGATAGTTCTCCTCGGACCAATACACAAATTATTTACACACATAGGCGTTATCGGACGGAAGAAGGAACTTCTTCAACAATTATGGTATAAGATCTTCATTGTTATCGGTTTTCTACTTACTGATAGAGTATAGGGTAAAATACCGCTTCAGGAGCCATCTGCACAATCCTTAATTCCTACACGGCAACCTGTTTTCATATTCAATGGAGTTGAAAACAATACTGGCACAGCAGGAGACACCCCTGGAACTCAGGCCCTGTATGTGCATCACCGGGCGAAGGAGTCTAGCCAAGATGCAAATTTGGACTTATCCTCCACCAATAAGCAGGTAGTTCTCCAACCACCTCCATCAAGTAACGACACAGATGCTATGAGAAACAAAGAAATTGTAAGTATACGTGAATTGTTATTAACAGTGCTAATGGAGTATTTGATATCAGAATTCTCGTACACAAAACCTTTCCGCTGGGACGCGGGCCGCGCATTTTCCATACTCTTCGGGCTTTGGTGTGCCCGGTGAAATCCACAGACAACACTCGCAAGACCTTACTCACATTCCAAAGGACAAGATTACTGAAGTGAGAGCTAAAGAGGTTAGCTGTTAGCAGGTTTTAATGATCCTACAGACTGATTACCATCACCCTACCTTAGGCGAGAGGCCTCGTGTCTAAATGGCAGATCTCTCAAAAAGATATATCACCAATTTCACAACCTACTCGCTTGGATATTGTCCCCAGTAGCCGTAGTGACTCTATTGATAAATCTGCTAAAGGTTCTGCAGAGGGATATTCACCCTTACACTTCGTTAGTATTCGTGCTGGGCAAGGGCCACCGAATCCTTCTGCTCATACTATATCTAAGCCCGCAGCGACGCCACAAACATCGCAACCCACCACTAAGTCTCTAGGAAATCCGGATCTACCCAAACACTTTACCCAATATCCTGAAATCACGGCTTTACAGGGTAAACCGGACAGACAGACTAAAGTGAATGAAAAGACCAGCTCAATTTGGCAGGAACCCACACTGCGCGCTGACAACTCAGAAAACACTGCACCTACCCACCCGTCACATCACACAGGCGCGGACCACTTGCCTGGCCCAACGCCAATATACCAGGTACATGCAGAACGTGACTTCTCCAACCAATCCGCACAGTTACAAGGTTCAAGTGAATATTCATTGTCACGACAAGTAACGGTCAACTCAGGCCAATTTCTGTTACCAACATCTTCACAAGAAATTTTACCTGGGAAAATATCCGCAATTCAACCGGACCTTAATTCAACGCTAAATACATCAATTCACTGGTCGAAGGTCTCTGATTCTTCCCCCTCCTATCGTGCTATACCATCTATATCGCGGGCTCCTGGAATACATTCGCTCCCTCAATCTGAACGCCTTTGGCCTTCTAGTGCAAAGACCCCAGAGGGGGTTCCTGTATCAAACAAGACCATACAACGGCCATCAGCAATGCGAGTTTCAAAGACGCATTTAACGCCTTCAAGCCGGGTACAACAAGATGACGGCCTAAATATCTGGAACACGAAAATAATTGCAACACCTCAACTGCAATCCCCTAGTATTTTTGCAGGATTGGATCCATTAAATGTACGTGTAGTATAACTTTGGTTGGCATAAAGACTAAAATCATAATTGGAACAAAGTTATCTCAGAACACCTTAGCAATTGAGAAATCAGAGCCACATACTTTATCTCAATCAGTTTCTGCGCATTCGGCAACCAAAACTTCAAGAAGCTTGTCAGGCCCCCAAACGATTGTCCCACATCTCATATCAAAATATGAAGTTCGGAATTCCAATAATACATCAGAACATCCTAGCATCTCCACTGCACAACCGGTCTCAACCCTTATGCCAAAACTAAACTTGCCTGACAAGCAGAAACAATCACCCTTGATTGATCTGCCCCCCACACTCCCGAGGAGCATTTCAAACCAACCGCATGTTAATAATACGGGCGATGTAGATAGAACCTATGCCTCAGATACCGTTTATTTGGTCCCGCAGGCCGCAACGACCAACCGTCCAACACAAACCCATACAACCTCTGGTTCGAGGCACGACCCCAACTATAATCATAGGGGACATACTCAGAATGATTACATACTCCCACCATCTACACCATATTCAGAGGGGAGGGCTTCACCGCTCACCAATGCCATAGCCGCCCCTCCAGCCAATTTATCCCTACGGGATATCCTTTCAAACTCGAAGCCCCCCCTTTCCTCTACTTTGGACGACCATTCTACTAAGCTTCTAGATGAAAGCACAAAAACTGAACTTGAAAGTGATTCTCGCCTGAAACTAGAAGAATCTAAGCCAACTATATCCCACCCCTCTTTAGGTTTGCAACAATCGTCACTTCGGGATGTATCAAATCAGACAGCCCCCGAAAGAGGGTCTGTACACCCATTTGTATCTGAAAAAATAGAGCATATGAAGTCAAATGTACCGTCCACAACCAATCATTCCCCCGACTCAATACGAAACTTAATTAATGAACGCGACACAAACCTATCTCCGGGGGAGGCTGGAAACGTTCAGCGTCAAAGTCCCAAAAGGATCGCAAATTCTGTTCGCGCCTCTCAACAGTTTCAAAGTTTATCAGGAAGGGATGGTAAAGTTGAACACGAGCACCCAAGATTCCACGATAAGCATCGCCTTCCGCAGTCAACAATGACATCTGCGGTGTATTCAGGGTCTGGATCGAAACGGGAGGGAAAAGATGGGACACAACTTCAAAGTCCTCTTCAAGTCAATCCAAGCACCCAAAACATAGGCGAGCAGGATTCGCTGCAGACCACCCTCTCCACACCCCCAGAGAAGGGCCACCCCGGTGTATCAACCCAGACCTACCGACCTCCTATCCAACACTCGATCCTAGCAGACATTTTATCATCCGCTACACCTGCTGTGAGGTATACGCCTCATGCAACTCCTGACGGGCAAAATCGCAAAGTTTCGGACCCCCCACCAAAAAATTCCCACGACCAAATTTCCAGGAAATTCCAACAACAGGCGCCATCTCCCGAATCCTCTACTCTATCAATCCCCAGATCCCGTGAATCACCACAAGCTGTATTCGATGGGGTACAATACCCACCATCGCGCAACGACATGCCTATTTCCCAGATGACTGTAAATCAGGTGCATAATTTCACAAGTCGTCGCCACCCAAATCCAGTATCGAAAGAAGGATCACAGTATATACCGCAAGTACGCACGAGCTCTCGTGCACCCGAAGCTCCGAAGCATGGACCCGCACCCCCTATAACTGAAACCTTTCATTCACACTGGCTTCAAACCACCGCCGCCACCACTTCCACCCCCACACCAGACCCCGGGGAATTCGGTCCTGAAGTTACTGGAATGTCTGCTTTTTCACATCCAGCCATGTCTATGGTAGCATCTAGTCAGGGACATGTAAATCAACCGCAAAAAATAAGTCCCAGTGTTGCAATGCGTACTTCAGCGACACACCCTACGTCATACTCTATCGATCGTCCTCAGCCAGGCAAAAGGTATGATGTATCACTTCAGCGGCCTCCCTCTCGCAACCGTATGGCTTCCAGCGCCCAACCTACGAACCACACACTACTCGATTCAATTTCACTGCAGAACCCACCTCAGCCTCCATCAATTCGTCCCGATCAACTCGCATCTTTACCGTCAACGTTGCCGGCTCTAATACATCCCCATAGTATAGGAGATATTGCCCCACTCGCCTCTTCACATCCAGTGCGGATTTCTGAAACTCGTCCACCGTCTGAGGCGTCCATCCTTAAGACGCCATCCTCTCTGGCCCCCTCGGCGCTCAAACCAACGTTTTCGCGTACCTCACTCCCTACATCAATTGCATCACAAGATTCACGTAAAAAAGGTTTATTTAGCATGTTCAAATCTAAGCCTCGTCCCCTACTTCATGATGCATACGAGGCTTGGCACCCTCCAGACGCACCGCAAAAAACTGACCGGAAACAAAATCGACGAAAGGCGGAATCTCCCAAAAACTCAGTTTTAGAGACACAGCCTACAAGTGTCCCCTCTTTCAAGGGCAAGGCAGATATGGACCTTGTCCCTCCGCCTACTCCTCTTGCATCAGGCCGCAAGAGCCCAAATTCCAAAGTCTTTACTCCTTTTCGTTATTTGACCTCGAAAAGAAATCGCACCATGTCGGTAGCCTCTGTAGAAGCTCAAGATGGCACGGCAGTACGCGTTTTTTATTTTTTTGAAAAAGTTTACACTCATATTAGATGTTCAGCCGAATACTGTGGTAGGATCTCCAACAGCGTCCCTGCATAGCCAAACTCTCATGCAACCACCCCCACTACGAGATCCATTGATTGCTACTCGGGAATGGAGAAAATTAGAAGCTGCCGAAGTGAGGGCTCGAGGAGATGGAAGAGTGAGGAGACAGAGGCCCGGAGTTGTGTTTGACGTTGAAGAAGACCCCCTAGAGGACAAACGCAACAAACCCATGCGAACACGAATCTATGCTGGCAGCCGTTCCAACTAATAATCTATGTAATATTTAAGCTACACTTGTCTATTTGCTTTCGTTGCTTTACTATTTCTCCATGATTAGCTCAAGCTCCTCATCTGGAAAATAATATGAGAACTACTTATTAAGTTACGTACTTAAGTGTTAAGAAACGGGAAATTTAATATTCGTGCTGTGACATAATAACGCCGGCGCGTGACAAGACGTGTTCGTGACATTCACTCTTTACAACGAGCCCTTGGAGTCATCATGTTCAAGGGTGCAGACAGGAAGTCGACAATCAACGACAGAGCGTCTCCACAAGTCTCGAACCACGGAACTCTTCTATATCCGTATAGACTCAATTTGTTCGTACTTATAAACTCAGAATATGGGTATAACATCTGATTACTTTCAATCTGCAGCTACGATACTCCGCCCATGTACGACGTTACTGTCGAAGAATTCGAAATATACGCGTTGGATCGACTGCGAATTCTTGCAGAGATTGAATCATCCCGTGCACGTCAGCGCTCATGGGAGGAACTCAAGGCCGTAACGAGCACTCAATGCACGAAGTATCTTCCGTTAAATGCAACATCAGCGACATCTGTGGATAGAGATTCTGAACGCCGGAAGGACCATTTGGGACACTTTGTGCTACGACTTGCTTTTTGTCGCTCGTAACTATCATTTCCTAACCCCCGATGGTTCTTTTACTTAGTTATTTAGGGAGGAGTTACGTCGTCGGTTTGTCGAAGCAGAACTGACGCTTTTCAAAGTACGCTATGAGAGCGACGGCTATTCTGAGAGGGAAAGTTTCCTGAGCTCTCGAAATTTCAATTGGATACCAGTGAGCCCCGACATACGATGCACAATGTGTCGTTGACTTGAAATATATTCAGGTTGACAAATCGGAGAAGCTCAAATATAGAACGGAGTTGTTTGGATCATACCAAGGTCCCAAGTCGGAACCCGAGCGAATGGAATCTTTTGAATCAGAGAGATTCTACAAGGCAAGGAGAATATATTCAATTGAAATTTTTCTGGACAAACTTTGCCACAGGTGAAATGGTCGCGTGTCCCCGACTTGGTCCAAAAGCGCAAAGTATTTCTGAAAGGGGGATGGGCTTATGTCCCAGGTAGGGAACAGTCCAGTATAGTATTTCAAGAGTTTCAGGTACAGCTTGAGAAAGCTCTTGAGGTATGAGAGACCTTCGATTCATTTTTTGCTATTTCCTTAGCAAGTTTAGGTGACAGCAAGGTCGTTACCTCGTCTCGACGAAGATACACGCATCATACCCATTCTTAATAACCTGTCACAGGGCTTCCTCGCTGGCGTTCCTTCAGATTGGGGTGTAGCAGGAAGAGAGGCTATGGGAGATGATATTAAGGCAGAAATGGTAGACGAGTTGGCTCAAAAACACTTCCCATTGTGTATGCGGACACTGCACGAAAATCTACGAAAAGATCATCACCTTAAGCACTTCGGACGTCTGCAATATGGACTTTTTTTGAAGGTCGTGCTTGCTTATGTTTTCTTACTTGTTAAAACTTACGCCAGTTCAGGTTTTGGGGTTACCTATCGAAGAAGCCATACTATTCTGGCGCAGGTCATTTAGCAGGATTACCGACGACAAATTCAACAAGGAATACAAGTACAATATTCGGCATTCATATGGACTGGAGGGGAAACGTGCTAATTACGCGGCAAAGAGGTAAGAAGATATTGGTTGTAAAAACAGTTATTCATGAATGAAAAGTTGCCAGCAAATCCTTACACCTGGACCTTCTGATCATGGGTGCCCATATCGGCATTATTCAGTAGAGAATCTTCAAACAGCACTTTTAACAACATATGCTTCTAGAGGCTTGACTTTAACAGACATGCCAGAAATCCTGGGACCAGTCAAAAAAGGCCTTTACCATGTGGCGTGCACACGTGTATTTGAAATTACCCATTCAGCTTTGGCAGTCAGGAAGGGGGAAGGTGTTGGGGGAGGTGAAAGTGTAACACACCCAAACCAATATGCAGCAAGGAGTCAAGAGTTGTATAAAATACACCAAGATAGTGAAGCAATGACTGAATGAATATTCAGGAAATGTACACTACTAGAACTATCTCTCTATAAATCATCAATTATACTTATCTCAAATATATAAATAACCTTTTCCCCAAAACCCCTCTTAGCATGAGGGCTCAACCAGGGGGTTGGCCCCCTGCAGCCATGCACAGCTGCAGGTGGTGGATCAAGTCCACCAATTATCCTGGTATGACTCTGAGGGGGAGGGCAAGGTGCACCCCATAGCCAACCAACTCTACATAGAGTACCACCCCCAGTCTGTATTTAACTATGGGACATTGAAGGTGACTGCCCTTACCCCATTTCCCCCTCCCCCCCTGACCATCATTTCCCCCTCCCCCCCCTGACCACCTATTCTGCAATCTCAATATTTACACCCAAACTACTTGCAATTTCCCCCCTCACCCGCTCTGTCCCTGTCACTCCCAGTAATCACTCACAATCCTGAGTTGCTTTCCCCCCTGACCATCTAAATCCAATCTTCATCCAGTTTCTCCCATGTTGTCCTCAATCCCTTGATTTCTCATTCAGATAACTCTACTCTGTCCTTATCTTATCCACATCTTATCTTCTCTGCTCTGTCCCTATCTTCAAGTGTGCCTTCCCCAAATCATGTGATCCATTTGAACACGCTTTTCAGATCATGTGACCCTGTTGATGTGTTCTTTTACAATCATGTGACAGTCTTCTTTCAGTAGTTGCGCTTTTCTGTGATTATGTAATACACCCCAATCCAATAGTTGCACTTTTCTTAAAATCATGTAACCTGCCCCATTTTCAGCCTATACCCCTTCCCTAATAAGTGTGCTTTTCCATCATGTGATGTGATAGCAGTAGGAGCTCTGTACAGTAGTTGCGCTTTTTTGAGATCATGTGATACTCCTTAATCCAGTGTTGCACTTTTGTCAAACATCATGTGACATGCTTTAATTCCTAGGTTCGTTTTTGTGATCATGTGACTTTGTTGAAAGTGTGGTTTTAGATTATGTAATTTGCTAGTTGCGCTTTTTTGACATCATGTGATAATCAACCAATAATATGAGGCCAGGTGCAGGTCACCTGATCTTGTTGTTCCATTATCTCCCAGTCATGTGACCTTATTTGGTGGCTGTACACCATAGGGGATGGTTTTTTCAACTCAGCTTATTAGATAATTTCTGACCAATTGTGACCAATGCTGACCAATTTTTGGGATGTTTGGGCGTGAGAAACATTGTCCAGTGTATTATAGACGAGTTAAGTACCTGTGTCAGACAGTGCTTAGTCCTACTAATTTAATAATTTAATACAAATTATTTTATTCTTACTATTCTACTTTTTGAAACTGTCTACTAAGTTCTAATATATATTATCTCAAGTTAGTCAATTACCATACCCCAAGTTACAACTCCACTTACATATTAAGTCCTGATAAGATTTCTTTATAGACAATATTGGATGTCTCATGACTGGTATTCCCATCTGCAAATATCATTTTGATCCTGTCTCCAGATGTACAACGTGAAAGGGCAACATAGAGCTGTCCATGTGAAAACACTTGTGTTCTCAGATCTAATCCAACTCGTTGGACTGATTTGCCTTGTGACTTGTTGATTGTCATAGCAAATGCTAGTCTCACAGGAAACTGTCTCCGTCTGAGCGGAATAGGCATGTCCTCTGCTGATGGTTCCAATGTTATTCTGGGGAGCAGAACAATCTTCCCAGCATATTGTTGGTCCCCACTGATGATCTTGCATCTTAGCACTCTTGTTCCAATGTCCAGCACAATCAACCTTGTTCCATTACACAGCCCTCTAGTTGGATCCAGATTTCTCAGAAGCATTATAGGAACACCTGGTTTCAGTTCAAGTTTGTGTAGGGGCAATCCTCCAGTAGTCAATGAGTTCAGGTACTCAATTGGATAGGGTTGTGCATTTGGATTGTCCTTTACTACAGAGTCAGCACTCAGAAGTGTTTTGGATTCACCAGGAAACTTTTCCAGCACAGTGGCATTAATGTCCATCACATCATCATTCCTGCAAGACAGAATAGTGCGATTCATAAAGTAGTCTGAATCATGATTGTGGTTTTCTAACTCTGGATATGTTGCTGTTATTAGGCCATCAATGTTGTTCTCATCACAGCACATAGAGTCTGGAATTTTTATCATGTCACTGTCATTTGAGTTGTTTCCTGAGCCTATGTCCAGAGGCCACTTGGCATGAGCAACATTAGCCTCTGTTTGATCAAGCCTCATATTGTCTCTAAATGTCCTAGACATGGGATGAAT